>DWHO01001888.1:0-14328 GCA_018247575.1 Eurytides lysithous rurik | reverse complement strand
GGATGGACCTCACTCACCGGAATGCGGAAGCAAAAACACTTCCACTTCACCGATTTTCTGTGAGGTCGTGGTACTGATCCGGTGCGAGCCGGCCCATTCAGCAGCGGGAACAGCTGCGTGGCTCTTCCACCGTAAAACATTATTATTTACCATGTTTTCCTCGTATAACATCAAGATATGTACATAAATTTGAGTGTTCTATGGTTAGTAGGCGTTGCGCTCTGCCTAGAATTGATATTGAACTCGGTGTCAGCGGCAATCCATTACTACCACAAGTCTCTCCTGGGTGATTTTTTGCAAAATATGTACAGGCAGCAAATACATATTTCTCGTCATTATCGTCCACCATTGTTAATATCAAAATAACAATAATATTTGTTTGTGTCACTCAGACGTCATTTAGCATATAACAGACTATAGAATGTTTTGTTTAAAACACACCCAATGTAATAGAATATTGACTGAAATAGATGACAAATAGCATAAATTATTCATAACAATTTATGGATAATATAAATATAATATACGGAATAGTAATTCAAAATTAAGAATCAACTTTTATAGTGCCGAAGCATTCGTATGTTTAGCTCAAATTCAGGACGCTTAGTTTTTTTCGGGACATCTAAAATTTTGCTTCTACGCTCTTAAACATCAAAGGTATAATTATAATCTATTTTGATTAAGGGAATACTGTCAATATATAGGTAATTAATATTTATTGAAAAACATTACAAAATTTTTAGGCCATTGTTTTGTATGTATTAGTAAATAATTTTTTTTTGTTTATTCTATTCTAGTATTAAAAATAATATTTTGGCAATTTATGTTATGAATAAAAAAAAATGATTTTTTTTTATTGATAACATAAATCGTCTAAATCATAAGTACATTGTAGGTTCTTTCAAGAGATGTTGCGGATGCACATATATCGACATCCGCTGCTAATGCTAATGACGGATATAACGGCTACATCAGTGACAACGAATGCAGATGCAAAATATTTCTTAAACCATTTACCAGGAATGATTCTGTGGCGTACTGGTCGTCTGTATCATCTTGCACGAAACATCGAACAGTACAGCTCTGAAAAGAATTTTTGAACGAGCCCACGATTGTAATCACGTTGACACAGAAACAAGAAGAGGTAGTTGGGATAAAGACAATTTGTAATACCAATCGTGGTCAAGATGAAGCTCGTGCATCTTCGGTATCAATATATTTAATTATTCAATAATCTTCTTACTTCAAATTATCTTCCATTTACATCAAGCGATGAAGATTATCGAACGAAGAATTGTGTATGTCTTAAACCGAGGGCAGCTGTGTGTTTGCAACATTTTTTGTGTTTGCAAATTTACTATTATGTCATTACAGCGTTTTATATCAACGTTGTTTACTGATAGATAATTTTTGAATTGTTTTCCATGAAAAAAAACATCATTACAATGCTATGTCATATCACGATTGCCATATCTAAATAAAATGATTTAATTTATAAAAAAATAGCGGTCTCGCCACCCTATTAGTCCCCATTAAAACACGAGCAAGACCACCACGCAATAAACAAATTTTGTTCATTTTTAATTTATTGTCAAAAAATGGCCGATTAAACCAATACTTGATTTTTCTAAGAAACAAAATAATATAGCAATTTGTAGCACATAAAAATTGCAACTAGTGTAATGACAAATTACTATATTAACGTGATTTTGTGCCACAGCGGCTTATACAGCCGTAAGCAACGCAAACCATTGAATTTTGATGAAATGTCTTTTCAATATAAACAGTTATAAGCATACTGCATATATATAATTGATCACTTTATATAAATCACACGACGATTCAATTTGATGACCAGATTGGTAATTAAAATGAATTATAACGGTTCCATGTTATTGTTCAGAGCTTAAAGACACAAGGTGGGATGTTTTTATCTCGTTTTAGTACATTGTGTTTCACGTAAATTAGAAAGGTCAAGCAAATACACTTATTGTTGTACAAAAAATTTAGTTTGGAGCCTTGCTTGGTTCATTGGTTGTAAATGAGAGATGAGTCGTCGTATTTTTGGATAACAAAAGGTCAATGGTTTTTTCAGAACGAAAACTAGTTTTTAGTACGGTTCTGTAATTCGGAACTGTTTTGGAATTGAGGAACCTAAATTTGGAACATTGATCGATGAAAATTATTTAAAATGAAACTTATCGAATGGAATTATGATTTTGTGGTCTAAAACAACTAACCAACAGATCATTTCATTACTAAAGCACGTGGTACTGTTACAAGCGTCGAGTCATTTTTCATGAAATTTGTTGTTACAGCTCATTATCTGTACTACGGGAATGATTGTACAATATAGGACTGAAAAAATAACGTTTTACAGACTTGATCAACGCATTGCTCAAGACTAGATCTAAAATTGAAGGGCATCATTTTAGTTTTTTTTAACGTCATCGTGTTTTAAACAGATTTAAATTTAATTGTTTTGCCAATAATAGATAATAATTTGTTTATAAAGAAAGTCTTTTTTGCCACAATTTTTCGCTAACATATTGAAATTTACTAGATATAGTATTTTCAACTTTGTATTTGGAGATTACGTATAAATTTGCATCGTATATTCGAGTAATAGCTTTATTTACCGTCGTCTCATAATATAAAAACGTAAACGGTTTCGATATCGCAGGACAGAAAACGCATAACGTTTTTAGAATTGGAACACTCGCCTCCGCTCAGTGGTCGTCATATTCTGTGTGTTTCTTGTATTTTTTTAAATAATTTAGGATAAAATAGCGTTGTTATTTAATTGATATGATTTATGTGGTTTGTTTTGTTATTAATTAAGAGCTTTAAGAGTTAGAACATATTTTACGTATATATGTAAGTATCACATAGGTGTAGAATGTTTGGATATATTACTTACTTTGACAATTAAGTCGAGTTAATTGTATACTTTCAGTTTCAAGATGGCTTGCACAGAAAACTTTCCTTCTATAAATAATGATTCCGAGATGGAAGAAGGAGAAATAGTAGATGATTTGGATAATCTTTCTGTCATATCATCCGAGGAAGAATTTTTATTAAGACAGAGGCTAGAGGCTCTAGAAACTTACAACGATGCCCTTGAAAGTACGATTCCGAAGCTAGCTTCAATTTCGCAAGGTAAAGATACAAAGATTCCGTTTAAATAGTTAAATATCAGTTTGAAATGCAGGTTATCTAATTAAAACTTATGTAGTACTGGTAATTGGTAAAGATAACTGTATGATAAACTTTATCAACTTGTTGAGTTTTACTACGCACACTTCAATCTTGATAATCCAAGGCCAGCTAGGTTAATACGTTATTTGCACAAAAAACTATTTAATTGCCCACCTTAATTATGTTTAAAGTATTTTTGATGTCTAGAGAAATTATATAACATTAGTTTATTAACTATTGAAATGACACCTGTAGTGTAATAATAGGTGTCTTGTATTATATCCTCAAAAATAATAATTATAAAACATAATTAGACAATTAAAAAAAAGGATCCAAGATATATGTATGTGGTGATATATATGTTTATATGCTGTTAATGAGAGTTATGTTTTTATGGTAGTTGTATAGTATTGAATGTTTTTGTTGCAATCCAGTATTTCTGAAATGTTTATTTTATCTTTACCATAATAAAATTGTAGTTGACACACAAAATTGTGACTAAGTTAGTTATCTAAAACTTGAGAACAGCTCAATAAATGTCAAGTAAATATTGGTACAAAACTGCTTTTTTTATGGACAAAAGACCAAGTGGCTCACCTGCTGGAAAGCAATGACCACTGTCCATGTACATTCGCAATATTGAATGGTTTGTGATTACATTGCTTGCCTTTAAGTTGAGGATTTTTGAAAGAGGAATGAGAGGGGGAAGAGAGCAAGAAAAGGAAGAGGAAGGTTGGAAAAGGAAGAAGGCCTTTCACCCCACTCTCCTCTGGATGAAACGCGGAAGCATAAATACTTCCACTATACATTAATTTTCTGTGAGCTTATCTGGTTTGAGTTGGCGCATTAAGCAGCAGCAAAAGCTACTGCACCACCTAACCACCACCACAAGCTGCCATCGATATATGTTTTAAGTGTCAATATAAGACACAATCTAAGTTTCTCGCTCACTCTTCGCAATAGAGTTGCATTCCAAGCCAGTGGTAGATTCCATATGGACAGGCATCACACTGACTATACTGACATATAAAAATGACAATTTGAAAGTGCTTGTTTTGATTTTGATTATTAATCACAGTTTAGTACTTCTTGAGATATGGACCCTGGATGGATAACATTTGGCGGGTCAGCTAATGCTAATATTATTTTGTTGATTGTATATATATCTCTCTTAAGTTAAAGATATTCAAATGAATTGTTAATCATTTTATAATTCAGTTCTAATAAAAATTTAAGTAGATATATAGCTGTAACTCCTTTGCTATGGGGCTCATGTGTGTATTTCCTTTTACTATAAGTGGTTTGGTTAACCTCTTAAAGTTTAATCCAACTTTGTCAAAGATGATTTAGATATAGCATCCATAAAGGTTATTACCTTGTTTGTGGTACAATATTCTATCTCAAAAAAGGAGAAATTTAAGAATAATTAAAAACTAGATAATATGGGCAAATTGGTTTAAATAATTTAGCTTGTTTCAATGGTTATGTCAACAAATTTTGTAAATCATTGCATTCTTTTTATTTTCTTTAGTTCTTTGTTCATATGAAAGATTAAACAATATTTTTGTTCATTGTTTCAAAATTATTTAACACTATTTCTACCAAAGGTGTCAAAAGACACATTTGAAATAGTTAACTTCAGATAATTTTTCAAGTTTAATAATTGTCTCGACTAATGTTATGATTATTTTATTTATTTATTTATTATATAAAAAATGTTAACATTATTTCACATAGTAATTTTCCTTTTTACATCCTCCATATAAATATAACAAAAAGGATACATTAATATACATACATTAAATCATGGTAGAAATAGTCTTAAATTTATTATTTAGTTATTAAATTTTTTAGTATACATTTAATAAAAAGTTAAGTAATTTGTTACAAAGGTCATTATAAAATATGCATACAATTATTATGTTGTAACTGATAAGTATTGATAAAAAGATTATTAAAACTACTTTGGTTTTTTCGTGTAGAAATAATAATCAGAAGATAATCTGATACTGACTTTATTATGCTTATAAACAAGTTATTTTAAATAAAGATATATAATTATAAACATTATTGGAAAGTTTCGTTTCTTTTGAATATATTTTGAATTCATGGTATATGCACATTTTCTTACTTAAAAATGACAAAGAATCATTAAGTGGTGACTTAATGTCAATAAAAACAGTCTCCTTCTAATAATGGTATAAATCTAGCTAAGGATAAAATAAAGCCTAAACATTTATTTATGTTCGTCTTAGTTATTTTCCAGATATTCCAATTTTGTCATTAAAATTTTAAGATAAAAATTGTCTTATTAATATTGTACCATATTACTTACCCCAACTCATACAATTAAGTGATATAAATATATAGGACGACATTATCCTGGCAATATACATGAACAATAAAAGAACTAAGTTTTTTAATAATCTTACATAGGTTATGTACTAATAATTTTTAGGTGACCACGAACAAAACCCTGACATGCTTTTAAATGATCTCTCAGAAATATCCGCAACTGAGTTAGAAGACAATATTCAAACAGATATCAACAAATATAAAAACCTGTCATTTAAAAAAATATGTCATAAACATAAGAAAGTACATTTACATGATGGAACACATGGAAAAAGCAGAGAGCATAAGAAAAAAAGTCACCGTAAAAGAAAATTAGTAACAAAAGTCATCAGTGAATCAAGTGAAGAGTCTGATGATGAATATAGAAATAAAAGGCGAAAATTAGCCAATGCAGTTTCACTAAATAAGGTCAAAACTGATACTTCTACACTAAAGACTAGATTAGAAAAGATGTTATGTGGGTCCAAAGCACAAATCGAATGCTTGAATATTGCTACCAAAGATGTAAATAAGATAAGAAACGAAGATGAGAGTAACATATTAGAATATATTAAAGATGATAGTGACGTTGGAAATGTTCAAAGAATAAATGTTGTGCCTAATAATGTTAATATAAAAGAAGAATTTACTCATACCAACAATCAGGTATATGAAAATACAGAAGGAGGTGAAAATAATAAACACGATAAAGAGATACAAGTTTCATATGAATTAATAGATTTGTGCTCTGAAGACACATCGAATTTAGAACTAAACGGAAATGATGTAGTTGATTCGAGTAATAAAGAAAATATGGAAGAACAAGATAGTATGAAAATTAGCACTAAGCCTGATTCTGATGATGATCTTGAAAGTCTGCGACAGCATGCGCTGAAAACAAAAAATTTCAAGTCAAAATTAGAAGATTCAAATACGGCAAAAAGTAAGTCACCATCAGAAGACGATGATAGTGATATATGTGAGTTAAGACTTATTTGTCTGAAATCGGCATTATTAAAAAAGGCAATTGAAAGGAAATTAAAACAAAAATTTAGAAAAAGGCGGAAAGCACAATCTATGAGTTTACAAGATGATCTCATGTTTGACGAAGAAGCCTTAGAGAACAGTCCAGATGTCGACAACAATACTGATATAGAATCCGTAGATATGGATATCGGATCAGACGGTGATGACAAAACGAAAGAATCTAGTGGGAACTCTACCATAAACTCGGAGCAAAAAATAGCGATAAATTCTAATTCCGGAAATACCATTACTCAAAACTCAAATAAAGATGATGAGCTAGAAGAAGATGAAGATTTATTACGAGCGAAATTGTTAACATCGTTAAGTAAAAATTTACCAAATTTAGTAAATATGGATATATTAAATTCAAATGATAACACTAGAAGTTCCGATGATTCTACAAATAAACCAACACCGAGTATTACTAAAGAAAAGAAGTTTATCATAAATTTAGAGGATTCCGACTCTGAAGCTGAACATGAAGCTACAAAGAACTTAACAAAAATGCATATGAAATTGTCAGAACAAGTAGATTTTCAACAAAAACTTGACTTATTCCTTAAATCAACTCGTATGCAAGTTGAAAATACGAAACTTCCCGATGTTGTGCAACAACCTGTAGTTCCTAAGCCACACGTTAAATATGTTCCTAAGGTAATGTGGATCAACATATATACTTCTCTTTTCTTATATATGTCTTTTAGATATATTTTCGTGATTAATAATTACTATTCATTGTATAACATGGACATACATTTTTAGGCTGTTAATAATTTGCCAAAATCAGAGCAACTTGAATATAAGAATTTGGTGAAAAGAATGGCTGAATTAGAAAAAATTAAACAGGCACGGCAAACAACAATTACCACTCAAAACAATCCATCAGCTTTTAAGGAAACATTAAAGCCTAGAAATGTCGACTCCAACCTTTCATTTTCTAACAGTCACCTAGAAGAAAAAATTGCTATTTCAAGGTAATCAGTAATAAAATTTGTGTAATTTTAAATTTATCTATTGTTCTTTGTGAATTATTTGTTCGTTTCGAGTACCAGATGGATTTCAGGAAGCTTGTTTATCTGCGGTAGGAAAAATATTAATATTCGTTTCATATGTTTTATGATTAATTTCAACAATTCTTAAATGGATTTTCACTGTAATTCTTGTGTCTTTGCTTTTTATTTATTACAATTGCTGGTGAAATGCATTACTTCTTTCTTTAAAGTTGTAATTAGCCCCAGTATCAAATCTAAGTCTATTTAAAATGATATTTTAACACAGAAAAAATATAGCAGAAGAGTCTGCTAAAATGCTAAAGCTAAAAGAAGAGGCAACGAAACTGTCGCGGAAGTATAAAATAGTTGCAACTGAACTTCGAAATATTTCTACTGCGATGACCTTCAATAAAAAAGAACAGAGAATGGTTCAGAGCAAATTGTCAAGAATAAGAGTGCAGCATCAAATGTTGTTGAAAAGGTATGCTCGTTTAATTTATCTAGTAGCATTTATAGCTTCAGTTTTTAATTTGTATAAAAAATTTTCAGTTCAAATTTTAAACATTCCATTGGGGCACCACCGCTGTCAAATCAAGTGAATAATAAAACTGTCGTCAGTAGATTACAAAAAGAAAACAACCCAACGAAAGGAGATCATAGAATTCCCACAATGCTTAAAGCGGTAACCGTTAGTGTTGTGAATAATTTAAGTAAAGAGAACGATGAACCCAGCTCTCGGATTTCGGTGGAAGTTGATGTCAATAGTAACAAAAAAATTGTAAAACTACCTAAAAGTCCCGACAAAGAAAGAATTGTTAACATCATCGATCAGAAAACTGATACGAGGCGGGAAGGGGATGCCCTTATCAAAGAATTAATACAGTGTGATATAAAAGATTCTATTCTTCATCCACCCACCGAAAAACTTCAATCTTTAACTGGAAGCGACAACAAAGATACAAATGATTACCAATCTCCACTTCAAGCATTCGGAACGACTACGTAAGTCATTATTTATTTTTTGACTTTATAAATATCGTACGGGTGTCAGGTTTATGGCAAACGAATCATTTGATGTACACTGCGCGCTATGGAAAAGTAAGTAGTAATTTGTTCATAATTTTTAAGCAACTAACAGTGTGTATTTTAGTCGCATGCTGGAGCTTGCCCGTTGCAATTCAAACATGACCGACGGACGTTCCATTTTTATGATGTGATGAAAATATTGAATAAATTTACCTTATCTGGCATGTGGCTAAAATATAATTTTGTTTTTACATTCTCCGATTGTCTATTTACAGTGACAGATGAATGTATATTTGTTTGTGTTCACGGGAAATTATTGGCCGTTGCCAGAGCGTTGTTCATTATTGACATGTATTAAAAGGGTTTCGTTGTTTCTTTGCGATGCTAGTATCTGCGTTAACAAGCGTTTCGCGTGGATAGAGTACTGCGTACGCACATCGCCGATCCGCACCGCGATGTAAGTATGCATCTGGACTCTCCACGGGCGCGCCGTCCAGCATTTGTAAGTCCGACGTGGGTGTTTTGCAGTTGGGAGGAGGACCCGAACGCTGTACTATGCCCATACGAGGTCGGCGGCAGCTGCAGGGACCCCGGTTGCAAGTTCCTCCACCCGAAAATCCCTAAGCGCCAATGACAAAGGCTCACCGTTTCCGAATACTTCCGCCGCCGACGCAATGCTCGTCAGGAATGAGCACCCGTTGCAATCCTCCCCCCCCTTCCACTCTTAGCAATCCCCCCTCCCCACTGCCGCGACAGCACTGGACTCTGCATCGACGTGTAAAGTATTTTATGTGGCTTATATTATTTTTAAAAAATTGCATGAAATATTTTCAAATAATCGATAGATACGTCGATCTGTTTATTAACGAGAAATTAATGTTTTTTCCTTTGATTGGATTTTCTAGTCGTACCTTCTCTGTAGTACTGGTTCGTTTGAATTTATTGTCTATTTACTAAAGTGTGCAATTTGTGTGATGTCATTAATTTCACTTAACTTGGCTTTTTTAAAATGCACTTTATTTTTTATTTTTATTTAATTTAACACTTTATTTTTCCTTTTATTGTTCAATGTGCGTTATCTAACGTGCATGCATATACCCTTAAGTCAGCTTAAGCAATTAAAATACGCCACCACTCAATCTCACATAAAAAATGCTCGACTATATTAAAGGATAATTAAGAATTGTGTCTGTTTAAAAGTAGATTTCAGTATATAGAAGGTCACTTAACAAACACCTGTTAAAATAAAACTATTAAAAGTGTTTTATTTACGGTGAAACTTAACATAAAATAGGCCGATTTTAGTCGTTTTAGAGTTGTGGCGATGAAAATGTATGATGTGGTGTTTTTTTGTTGTTGTTTGAAACAGAAATTAAAAAAAAAATAATTGGACATCTCTATGAGGTCCGCACGACTCATAGTTTTGCTAAAGATATTTATTATTCGAATTAAAGTAAGATTAATATATACATCACAAACATCAAAACTGTAAAAATAACTCTCTTCTTTATGCACATTAGCGATTTGCCCTTTTAACGTTTGTATGCAATTCTAGTTGGTGGTGTTCGCGCTCATCGAAATCTTCAGCGGCAGCGGTAAGTTGAGTGTAAATTATAAAATAGTGAATTAGTAGTGAATTGACCATATACGTTGAACACAATACTCGGTACCGGGACATCACGTGATGGAGGCATTTGGTAAAACCTATCAGTTCCGAAAGGACCTACGCATTTACGGCGATTGAGTTTCTTTTTCTATCGATTACAGTAAAAATAGTAATAATACATTGTACATTGTGTAAAAAAGTTTATGAATAAATAAATAATTGTAAATCGGAGTTTGATTTCATCCACCCCGCCCCGAATAGAGACCGGAATGAAATAAAATGCGATGATTAATTTAACAAATAGACATTTTATTTGGACTATGTAAAGGAAAATACAAATCAAAATACTTTTCGTTCACACTGATACACTTATTTAGACAAAAATACGTATATTATGGAATCAATTTGATTTAATTATATACTTTAAAAAAATCTATTCTCAAAACAAAGGTGAAACCTCACATTGGAATGATATTCTTAAGTTACACATTTACTAGACAAACAACTGTGGGCACGAAGAATTTATTTTTTTAATTATTTTATAACAAACCAGTTTATTGGGCGTGATTAATTTAACATTCTTTTTATTAATTAATACTCTTATATAAAATTCTTTTCATTCATAAGATTTGTTTGGTGTTTAGAAGCTCAATCGATTATATAAATTGTTTTCAGTCATAATATTTCGAGTGGGTTATTCGATAACTTGATTAAATTTAATATAAATAAATAATCAATTTTGTTTTTATACCTTAATGGGTTACTTTTAAATATATTTTTAATTTATTATTATAATACAATAAAAGAGGAAATAGGAAAAGCCCACAGTTAGGATTGGACAATAGAGTTACATAAAGTGAATGTAAGTTGATAAACTATTGCAATTTAGTCGTAAGTTATTCTTATATATGACTGTTTGCATTAAAAATGATAGTTCGAATATGATCTTTTACACATGAGTACTTTAAAAGATACAATAAATTTACTACGGAGGGCCTGATTGAATATATCATTTTAACGTGTCAAAACATGTTTGATAACTACTGTTAAATTCTTATAAAACGTTTACCTATTTTATAGTAGATGGGTAAAAAGAAAAGTTAACGATTTTTTTTTATTTAACAAGTTTAGATAATTAAGAAAAAAATTTGAACGCCTGTACCATGAAAATTACACCAGAGATCTCCAAAATTTTTCTCGTAGACCAATTTCAAAACTTTACTGGTTTCGCTAAACTCTATGTTGCTACAATTTACGATATTCTCAAAACTCGACACGGGAACATTAGACCTCACCAGGCCCTTGGTGTCCGCATGGGCCACTCTGAAAATCTCAGAATTACACGAACCGTGTCTGTATATATATATATAAAAATGAAATAACAAATGTTAAATTAAAAAAAATATAAGAAACACGTACCTAATGATTGTGCATTTAATAAGGGTTTCAAGAATAAAATTTGTACAGTGAAGTATATAAAAGGGACTATATCGGCATTAATTTGTCTACATTTGTTTCAATCCGACAAGTCTTTTAATATATGAAGATCCATAGCCTATTCGAAGTTAAGTGAAGCTAGTCTAAACGTGTAATACGACGAAACCCGAGCGTCATCCGACCGAGCGGCCCTTGTGAAAAGATCATATCCGTTGGCGAGGTAACAGTCTATCTGAGCGTATGCCACATGGCGACGGCTTTGCGCGTCTCGTGCGCCATCTGCGCCCAGTGGCGCCCCTCGGCTGCCGGCTCAGCGGCTCCGACGCAACACCAGCCCACCACCAGCCCGCTGCCACCACCGGTCACCACGCACACCTTTAAATAGAACGGGGAGAATTGACAGAAACCTAACCTCTTTAGATAAATCTATCTCGCTCTCTCTTCTCCTGCCCTTATCCCACTGTGGGGTCGGCACAACACGTATTTAGATAAATCTATATAAGGGTAATACACTTTATATATTTTTAAAGATAATTTGACGAGATAAGGCGCCTGAGGTACAAGCGTAGGTACGCCCTACGCTTGTACCAGCGCAGTACTACCACATTTACCACTCAGAGACTGATGATAAGATATTATAATATAATAATCCATAAGAAAATATATATATCTTTATGCCAAGTAATTACGCTGACAACATTGCTTTTCAAACCAGAATAAATGGTGATACTGTGATATCACCCCAAGCGGACTATGCACAAGAGTCCTGCCACTTAGAATAATTATATACCTCATTTACGGGCTGTAATTGCATTGCACACAGAGTTGTAAATTGATTAAAGAGATTTTTCTATGTATGCTATTCATAAAAAATGTATTGAATCAGCTAAGATGACAGAATATGTTCATTGTTGACGTTTATACTATCAATCTTAAACACATGATGGTCACAGTAAAAACTTAGGTTTCATTAAATATATTTTCGTTTTATTCAAATTACAAAAGTAAGGGTTTGTTTGATATTTGCGACTCTGAAAGATGATTCAACAAATCGAAGTTTTATTTACATTATTTCAATCTTCTTAATGACGAATACTGCTTGGATAAAGTATGTCCATCGAACCATGCGTGAAAATTTTATTTTAGATGGCATTTTTATTGTATATTTATATATAGGCGCTTGTGCACAATACTAGCAAATTCATTTATTAAACTTCCAAATTTTTGACACGACTTCTTTTTGGATCTTATATTTGTTATGAACTCTTATTCTCTAACAAGTTTATTTTGGGGTTTCCTTTATACGTTAATCCTCCTATTACGAGCTTATGAGCCTGTGAATCGAATTTAGTAAAATGTGTCTTCCGAATGGTTTTGGTTTCCGAATAATTGAATGTTAAGGATACATTTGCTAATTAGGCTTTACTTTGTCAAGTGGTAGGAATTTTGCAGGGTCCTCGTGGGGTGGAACTGCATAGCCTGTTATTCTACTGTTAAGCAGAAAATTGTAAGCTGTGTTCAGTCCATTATCATAAATATCTGGATGACCAGCGCACCGTTGTGCTATGCAGGTTTTGGGTAATGGTGTTATTATCGGCAGGCGTGTTACCATCAGGTGTACGATTAGCACGTCTCGTCGCTTTATCTCCTTAAAAAAGACGTTGTTACCTCAATGGATGCTTCCTGAAGGTTAGCGGAAGGTAGGCTGAAGGAAAGGGCTTCGTTCCACACGGGATTGTTTATCTCTTTCCTGTTTGTCTTCTTCTTTTTCACCCGTTTTCCGTTTACAAGGAGGTACACTTTGACGTATACATCTGAAAGTAACATGGATGTGTTTTAACCTTCAAATATTTGTTGTTATACTAGCGTATCTGCTATAGCTCATAGTCTCTTTCTTGAAGGACTTAAATAGGTATCCATGATACACTAAGCGTGTGACAGACGATTCAAACTAAACGAATGTTTAATTGATAAAATATTTCAGATAAAAAAAAAATATTTGTTCACCCAATTTAATAATTATTCACTCAGATCTAAATACAAACGATTCAGTATGCAGTGCCCACAGTTTAAATGAAGTATATTGTTTTGTTTCCAACAGCTGAATGAAGACTCCGGTAATCTTACTGTACGAAATGTAAAATTGTTATCATTTTTATTAAATTGTTGTTATATAGGCCATTATTTTTGTAGGCTATGATAGGAAACGAAAGGAAAGCCTTGATAAAATGACTGATGCAGTAAGAGCTGCCAAGCAATATACAGCGGTGCTACCACATTACTTGTTTAAGGAAAATTAAACATCCAATCTGCAACCATCACTTTACTGGTCAGCAGAATTGTCACAATTATTCGTCAATTTGTTCATCGAAGCACTGTTGCCTTACCGAAAATCAACGTAAAAATTCGTAGAAAACTTTTGCCTTTCGTATAGTAATTAAAGCATATTTATTTAAAAGTTCGCATAGCAATTCGCTCGTGTATTTTTTACATATGATAATATGAAAGATTGCGTACATATATTTTTGGTCGGTAGTTATTACTTTACCTTAAATTAGGAAAGAGGGAGAGTTCACGGCGGTAGAGCCACGCAGCTGTTCCCGTTGCTGAATGGGCCGGCTCGAACCGGATAAGTACTAGGACCTCACAGAAAATCGGCGTAAAGTGGAAGTGTTTTGCTTCCGCATTTTGTCCGATGAGTGGAGTGAC
>DWHO01001887.1:0-14329 GCA_018247575.1 Eurytides lysithous rurik | reverse complement strand
CTATAAATTTCAATTTTAGGAGTTTCAAATTATAGAAATAACAAATAGTAATAATTTTTAATGCTTTCATCTGGTGCTCGAAAAAAGCTGTATCAAAAATAAAGTAAAATAATAATGTTTAGTATCTTTCGCATCTCATACTGATCTTTAACTACAACATTTAAATTTATCCGATTTCAAAAAAAAAACAGGAGTATTTTTACATATACATTAGGTCTATTTAAAATTTTAATTTTCCCAAGGGTTTGTCACAAGGTCGATTCTCATAAAGTTTTTCTTCTTTTTGACCGTTGAACTATGAATATATACTGGAGAACTCCTTAAAATCGAGTACGCAGTGTAAGTATTAAGGTTTATTAATTTATATTTCAAATAATTTGGTTGGTATTCGATTAAACATCATCTGATCATATCACTGAATTTGATGATGATTTTCCTTAACCGCTTAATGCACACCTCCGTGACATATACGGACAACGTTTACCGGCAGAATTGTGCGCAAATAATTACAGCTTCGTACGGGTCACGGTTAGTATAGAAATAAAATTTTCCAAATATTTTAAGTCCGTGTCTGTCACGTTGGATGGTAGATTATTGCCATTCTCGGAATTTGCTTTTGCTTATGTTTTTTTACCAAAATTGATTAAAAAAATGTGCATTAAGGGGTTAATTGGGATTTTTTTTAAAGGATTACAGAAAGACCCACCATACTAGTCAACCAGCTTATCCGCCGTGGTAGCTCAGTTTCCAGCCCAGTGTCGCTTTTAATTCAATTTACACTAGCAACCTGAGTTCAAATCACTCATTGGTGCCGGCACCAATGAATTTGTTGATTTATAATTAAAAATTTTAAGTGCTGATTTACCAAGTAATCAGCCGCGAAGGAAAACATTATGAGAAAACCTGCATATTTAAGAAACAATATGAAAAAAAAATCTTAAATATGTGAAGTCGTGAAGTATTTGATGTATAGCGTAGCAAACATACATCTGCGGTATCTATTGTCCTGGATGCCATGGCCTTAACTGCCTTGTGCGGTAAGAGCGTGTAAAACCGTTGATTCGGCTGCTTGTCGACGATGTCTAGCGGTGGGTTGATGTAATGGTTACTATGAAGTTGGTTATCACCGGCGTCTAACCACTCTCCCGTTGAGACATAATCTCATAATCCGATGGATGGATTCGACCTTGTGTAAAGGAAGAAAACTATATCTTCCCGTACTGAAATTTGATGCACCAGCATTCCTGTCTGCGGCTGCACTTGTGTACTTAATATCTCCCCTAGTGTACTTAATATCTAACTGATAGTTGACCTTTCATAAATCAGTTAGTTACTTTATATCGATAAGGATATATGCAGAAAAACAAACGAGTTTTAATTCGAAATGAAAAGGTTCTCAATGCATTCCATTTATGTATGTTAAACGTCATTTTCACCATTTAGCAAACCGATTTGGATGATTGTTTTTTTCAAATGTACAGAATTCATTAAGGTTTTCGTAATTTCGAAGTCTTGTTTTTTTCTAGTCGGACGACTTATAGAAAACGACACGACTGCGTATAAAGAAATTGCACTAAAGAATATTCTGTTCTGTTTTCGTCGTACCCAGACTTAAGATGTTATCATCAGTGATTGCGCTAGCAATATAGTTCTTCGATTAACGGACACGGTGTAAGATCCCTACCGCTTTAAAATATGCTATGGGACCCTGAATGAGGTAACCACTAGAAAACTTCTAGCAATAAAACAAGAAAAGTATTAAAACTGTGGTATTGTCGGATGTTCTCACAATCATTTTAATTTTAAAAAGGTTTTTTTTATTTGGCTTTTAAAATAATTTAATAATAGTTTTGAATTGCTCATTTTGTATGTAATCCATCCTTTCCTGAATCTTATGTTGAATGTTGTTCTACATGATTTCAGTTTTTCAACTATGAAATGACATTTCTTTTGTAACATGCTGTCTCGTTGGCGTATTTGAAAATTCCGTATGCACCCGACGTACGCCGGAACTGACTGGGGCCGTTATAAATTCGATGCATGAAGAATATTGCATGTCTAGAACAAAATAATGCATCGTAAAAACCTGTAGACTGTTTCGGATTGCTGAACAAAAACCATTTCCAATATGTCCTTCACCTTTTCAGTTTTATTTAGAATGATTCAAATTCAAGCACGTTTACGTTTTCCGCTGATGGTATAACCATCATATAATATATACTTTTTGGTAAGAAATGAACCAGTCAGAATAATAATTTTGGGACGTAAGTCTGTAAAAAAAATGACTCTATGGAGTTGTACCTCTCATAAAGTGGTATCTATATAAATTTTTACTTAATATAATTAATTCTAAACAATGTTTCGGTAGCCGCGTAACATAAAATAAACAGATAGACAGGCATGTGCTGTTTATCGAGAATGACATCAAAAAACGGACAAAATAATGAAAAGCAAACTCGTGACCATCACTTGTGATCTTGGTAATTAACAATCATTAATTTTAAAAAAAAAATCAGTTCTTTTATTCTTACTTATATTAATTAAAAAATAATAATTTGGTGTCACATTGTCCATTGAGCCGTTAAAAAAGGACAGGATAGTGTATTTTTATTGAACAAAAGACTCTTTAAGAATGTAAGCAAGTTAGCGTAGGGGAAGCCATATCGCTTACCTTTAAAAAGCTAACGCTCTTCTAATACCCGTCTTGAAATACCTAGGTCAGTATAGTTTTAATCCCTTGCCCAACAACCGACACATGTATACAGGCTCAGTGAACTAGTCAAACAAGAAAATAATTAAATTCTTATTTTAAAGAGGCCTATCAAGCGATAAGGCCGCCCATTGTACTACCACTGACATCTTTATCTGATTACATATATGTTTGATTTTTTTTTTGTTTCTGGTCTGCAATAAAGTATCTATCTATCTATCATGCAGTTGAATTGTAATGATGCTTTATTAAAATACTTATTTGGCTAGAATGGGGCATTCTGCGAATCTTTGTATTATTTGCGTAACTGATTGACCAGATAAGCAAATCAAACGTTTGATGGTACATATAAACAAAACGTTTCCCTGTTACAGCAGTAAACTGCGCTTGTGTCCAGAATTATTTCTCGTTATACCTCCATTAATTTGATGCTGTTATAATATACTCTGTTACTGATATAACGGTATGTCCCACAGAATAACGGTAAATGATGACCAATCACTACAACAAAAGTCCAGAGTATTTTAAAACTAAAATTAGAAATAATTTATTGCAAAAATCCTATTATACTGTTCAATATTTTCTAGTGGATTGAAATGGATAGCCATTACATTGCATTAAGGCTTAACATATTGTAAATGTATTTTAAAAGAGTATCTATTGAGTTTCTTACCGGCTCTTCTCTGAACTGCATTCTAAACGGTTGGTAGCTTCCTCATCAACTGAGATGTAAAAATGAGGAAACTAAACACAACATGTTTGATTTGATTTAATGCAAGCAGTATTAATTAGCCAAAGGTACCTTTATTAATGTAACATTTAATTATTATGATAAATCTTAAGCTTTTTCTTTAAAAAAAAACGCATCAGGGAAATAATTGAATATAGATTTTATTCCTAAGTGTTAAGACATTTTTGCAGCGTTATTTTGGATTTTTACTCTACTGCCATTTATTTTAGGAAAAATCACAAGGTGTGTTTTTTTTTTAATTATCTTAATTTAAAACAAATATTATAAGATTAAAACAATATAGCAAGAACGATTTGTCACAAAAGTGTCATTAAAACATCGACCATGACCTATTTTTTTTGTTATGAAAAGAATGCCATTATATGATGTCACTTTGGTCGGGCAATATAAATAATGCCCTTATTAATAAATTGCGCCACGTTATCACACAGATGTATTTCATGAATACATTGGAGTACTTGTAGTAGAGCTCTTGTGGCGTCCGATTCCTATAATATAATATAACTGCATTGCCAGTTACTCTACCGACGAGCAGTAATATAAGCATTATTATTTTTTCAACTAGTGATCAGTGATCAAATAGATGGTGGTTGGTGAATGAAGTTAAACTCTAGGGATCTTTTTCGGTTATTGGTTTGAAGGTAACGTTGCCAAGCTTTATTAATAATACCAAGTAGAAAGAGCATCGTTGCTAGCGTACTTACTGATCTAGGTGATAGACCAACTTACATCCCTGGGTGACAAGCACGGAGTCAAGCAGTTTTGAACTCATGCAGTTCAAACTACCGCTTTGTAATGTGTTGTTCATAGCGAAAAAGGGCAATTGTTTCGCGTACCATCAGTTCTACCATTTGCGCTAGTAACTTTATTTCTTAACAGAAAAGGTTAATAAATTAACCGGTTTTAATTTCAATTAAAACTTTGAACAATGGAATCGAGTGATGACGTCACAATATTTAATGGAATCAAACTCATTAATCATCAAAACGCATCCGCTACAGCCGAGACCGAATCGTTCTAAGTGAAATTAATGATATTCAAACAATGCGAGCGCGAATTTATTTGTAACAAAATTGAATAGGCCGATTTTACAACCGACTGCAAATATACTGTATACTATAGATATGCGAATACACCGTATACTGTAGAGAATGTTACAACACTGTTATTAATTATGAGGATTTAATTGATTACTTTATTTGCTATAAATGGTAGGGCTGTTTAGCAGAGTCCGCTTCGGGTACACGCCGCTGGGGGTTGAACAAGTTTTTGCCAATTATTCTATACCAAACAGTTACGTGCGAGCAGTATTAGGTCCCGGTTTGAAAGGGAATGCTTCTAGAGTAATTACCGGGTATGGATCCTGATATCTCTGACTGACGGGCGAAGCGCGTAAGTGGTTCTGGGCACGAAACTTTTCGATTTAAATTCAAAATGTTAATGTAGACTAGTGTCATTTAATACTTATACCTTATTATATCCATCACAGAAGAAAGAAGAACTATTAGTATATTTAAAGTTGATAAGTTCTCACCCATAGAACTATTTATTATTTATAATAATAATTTTAAAAATTCACGTAGTGGAAATAAAATTTATGTTCCGTAAAACAAAAAACCAACGACTAGGAAACCGTGTCCTCATATTTGAGAAAATCATCCTTATACGTAATTATTATTTCAAATTTTTATAAGTTCAGTGTGTATCGAGTTTTTTTCTTCATCTAACGTCATTTCCTACTTAGATTATACAAATAAACAAATTTTGAGATTCTTTTGAAAAGTTGCCTATACTGAAAAATTAGGTCATTCCGTGTTGCAAATGTTTTTTCAAACAACTAGTGATTAATCATTAGATTATAACAGCAACAATATCTACAATCTAATAATTTATTCAACATATGCGAAATTTTACTTGATAAAGACAGAATTTAGATTAAAACTATGAAATGACCCACGACGGTCATGAAATTGTACCTGGGAATCGCAAAGAATTCAACGTGTGATGAATGTATATTGCAGTACCCCCTGGAAACAACCTATCTAATGACCATTGCCATTTCTTAATAAGTCAAACAGTTTTGCACATCAAAAACTTTTCACATTAAAGCAACCTACATTCTATCAGGAGTGAAATGAGGCAAAAACATTCAGTCTTTTGACAAGCATGTACTGGTAGTATGGTCATATGAATTTTCGCGGCAACCTCAGAGTGCGACGGGATCGCGCTAAAGATAACCGAAGGTAGATTGCCTGTCAGTCGCAGAATAATTGCTCGACGGTCATCGGTCGCGCGCTCATTGCGCACGGCTTATAGCCTGCATTGTGGTCTCGTACGGCGTAATCAAGTTTCATTCGAAATGAATTGCGTTTGCCCAACCGCTCCCGAAGTTAAACGTTTACATTATGTTGTACGTTAACAGACTGCTCTTTAAAATGTCATGATCATGTCCAGTGCCTGAATGTAAATTCGGCATTTTGGACTTCTGATTTACGATGGTTGTTACTTCTTCGGATAGTTTAATATTATGACGGTACCAAAACTTTAGTTCGGCACAAACTTTGATCACTAATTTGTTGATTGTCAGTATGAGAAATTAAATGAAACATAAACCGGTAATGAAGCAAAAAACTTAAAAAGTAGGTTTTGATTTAAAAAGTCGCACATCTCAGGGTGAAGAAAATCCCTTTGGCGTTAGAAACGCCATCGTGAAAAAGAATTTTGTTTGTTTCGAAAGACGATTACGAGTAAAGCGTCATAATCGCCCCACACTTACTACGTTTGCATTTTGCAAAGAAAACACAAGGAAACATTGACCCTCTTCACTGTAGGTCAACGCTGGCTGGCTTTGGCACCCATTCTAACGTTACATAGTACAGTTGTTTTAATCGAGAAAATGTTCAAATTATTCAATACTAAAAAAATACTGAATAATTTGAATTTAACTTTAACGCATTTGCTAGTTCTGTAATGCTGCAAATGTCCATGGACGGCGGTAATCACTAACCATCAGGTGAGCCGCTTGCTCGTTTGTTAGCCTAATCGATCAAAAAAAAAATGTTTTTCTTAATTTGTAGACTATATACACAGTGACTGGAACAGAAGTAACATTGCCAATGTAATTAGTGGACAGAGGTAGACAACAGTTTGTTTTGCTTCATATCAATGGATGGTATAGTAGTAACAGCCTATATATGTCCCCATTGCGGATTGGCGGACTTCACATTTTTAAGATATTTTTTTATTATTTCTTAAATATACAGGTTTTCTCACGATGTTTTCCTTCACCGCTAAGCACATGTTAAATCAGCAAATTATAAATTAAAAGATTCATTGGTGCCGGCAGCGGTATTGGAACTCAACATGGTATTATAATTTTTTAAATAAGCTATTTATTATATAAGCTAGCCCGACTTTATATTATCAAGGAGATTGTCCGTTTAAAAAGGTTTATCATGGTCCGCCTCTGTAGGAAAAAAAGTCTCATTAAGAGTGGCCGAATTAATAAAGTTAAGTTGTAAGTCCGTCAACCGCAGAAAAATATTTACACGGGTCCAACGGGAACCTAAGCATGCCTCTAGGAGTGATTCGGTAAGCTTTATCTGCGATTCATTATGGGCTCGCATAATTTTCCGAAATAATACGACCTAGGGGAGCCGCAATTCCTCAGCGTCGCGGACGTTTAAATGGAAATTTTTGGGTTCAGTACAAATGGTATGGAGATTATGGTGCGTTGCGCGGTTTTGAATCTTCACTGTTGTTTAAACGCACAAGTACCGCCGATTGTGAAATTCGTTATTAATTGTGAAGGTTCAATATTGCGACTATTGTTTGGTAACCCTTTTGGCGCAGTTGTTATTGGCTTCGGCGACAGATTGCGGGTTCGATTTCTATCCGGAATTTTTGTATGAGCTACAGATAATCGTTCTGGATCTGGGCGTTCGTTCGTGTAAAATGCATTTACAATACATGATATTTTTATCTTATAATACGTTTACGGAAAAAGTGTCTCGGCTATTAAGTTATAATTAATATTTGTATTATACATACAGTATTATATATTGTACTATCATTATGTAATTAAGATAAGATTATGAATATTATAGAGATTACATTACGTATTATATTAATCACACGAGATAAAACAACAAAAGGGAGTAAGAAATAGAATTAAAATTCCGCTTTTAGTAAACTTGTATGTTTAACTGAAGCGATAGCTCGCTCTCAGTGTACAGTCGCGTGGACAAATGCCACGCGAACGTAAAGTCCGGTCGACAAACAGGCTGGCTGTTTGCATAATTGTACACGATTAGCCCACACATAGAATGCGACAGTTGTTGATTATCGCTTAATTAGTTTATCTGTTAAGTTGCACGTGGAGTATCATGATCGAATTGCCGACCACGATTTCGATTATAGATAGAGTTGCCCATTGTTCTAGGTCCCGTAGCGCAAAATTAAAAATAAATTATTCGGGAACTATGTGCTAATTAAGATTTATAAATTTTACTCCTTATTAGGGCAAGCCGAGCTTTTGGGCTTGTATGGTAGTACCGCCACAAATAAATAAAAAAAATATTTCTGTAAAGACTCGTCTACCATTAGAAGCGAGCATGTTGAAAAGGTTTAGAACATCTGCTAATTCGGCGTTCATTAGAACAATTAGCGGCGATATAGTGTAAAATTAATTGGCTCCTAGATAATATGCAAATGTCGGCACGGGCACTTCGCCCCGCGCGGTCTTATTATTTAAAACTGTTCCGTTGCGGGGCCGTTTTTCTCTATTCACGGTCGTAAACTTAAAACGTTATTGCTTTTCCCTGTCTGCGTGTTCACAGAATGATTGCGAAGCGATTTTTCTTTAATGTTAACAAATGATCGTATTTCTTTTTATCTTTCACTTGGTCAGATAAACTTTCTATATGTACCGTTTATTGAATGTACAGGATGGAACCTGTGAAGTTTGTTTGTTGAATGTAAATTAAATAATCTCTTGTTTTAACTTCTCACGTGCATACAGAATCACTAACATATAAGGCATAGCGCCGTATTCTATATGACACATCTTAGGCCCGATATGACCATCATAGTGACCGTTTTCATAAGTATTTTTTAAGAATTACATCGATAGTTTATAGGAGTGTTTAAAAAAGTTATATTATTAAAGTAAAATAAATTTTATTAACAAACATTACTGATACATCCACAATAAATATATATTTTTACCTATAGGTTACCTATAGGTTATATATATACATTTTTATAACTATGTATTACATTAGTCTTTTTTGTTTATAAAATATCAATTAAAATAGTCAGATAAAATAAGAAAAGATAATTCGCGATTAAAAAAATCCAACACAGCTTACGATCAAATTATTAAAAATATTGTCCCAATACCTGGAAAAGCCATTGAATGAGTGACATATTAATTGATCACATACTAGTAGTAGGCTCAACACGAGACTGGAGATATTTGCCTCGAACTTGATGAAATTGACAATATAATTTAATATTTTATTACAAAAACAATTATTTTATAACAAGAACAATTTTTTATAGAATCTACTATTTTTTCTTCTTCTATTATTTATATATTTTTTTCAACAAATGATATAACAAGATTGACCAGTTACACAGTACAAGTACATTGTAGAACTATTCAGCAACCAGGCTGAAGACTAATTTGTAATAAAACACTTCAGTTTTTAAATTGAAGAAGCAGCTATACACCTGCATAATTTTTGTTGACTACGATTCAGCCATTATAAAATTTTTATGTATCATAAATATGAACACCATTTTGATTACAGTTATAAGGCACTGACTATAGCCTTTAAGGACTGACTACTGAAAAAACGTCAACAAGACCGAATAAGAATCCATTAACCGCTACAAGTTATATTAAAAGTAAACAATAACATACCGTGCATAAAACGTACTTAAATACGGCGCACTTATAAAGCCGTAAAACCAGGATGGAATCCAAGTTAAGTGCCCGCGAATAGATAATCGATAAATATACTTCGATCGACGCTGTAAAATTTCGCTATTAAAATTACCCGGCCTCTGATAATTTACGTACTTTGTCACGACGATAACTTAGTGTTTGTATGTCGTACGCGACATTCATCTGACACGTTCGATTTAACACTTTTACTTGAATTCACGTTTTAATGTCACTTTAGTATTGACTTTATGCGGGCTGTACGATGGGCAAACGCACCACACACCAAGCGATTTAGCTGTTTCCAACTGTTTACCATGACCAATGGACATTAAAACGAAATAATAAACTGTTTCTAATTGATGTTTAGTTAAACTTTTATCTACTTCATTAGTTTTTATTAATCCTCGACGCAAAAAGAAGGTTGTTACAAATTTGACGTGTCTGGCTTCATATTTGTGTGTACCTCCATAAAAGGTTGAGAGCCTATTGTCTCTCTCACTCTCAACCTTTTATGGACTACCGCCTTCTTTACTAGTAAACAAATAAAAAAACTTACACCGGTTTTATATGCCTGCCTATGATCTATTAATAATCACAAATTAAAAATGTATTCTATCTCTTTCTGATCACCCCCCATGGTAAGATCTAGCGCCAGCTAGGGGCGGTACCGCTCCATTTGGGAACCTACGCGCTAACTATTTAGCACGTATTCGGCTTTGGAGTCATAGATCGTGGGTTCGATTCTCGCCCGGGGCAAATATTTGTACGAACTACAGATATCTGGTTCGGATCTGGGTGTTTGTCCGCGTGAAATTTATGTATGTAAAACGCCCTTATGACACAGGATATTACTATCTTACAATAGAGGCAGCGTTTTTTAAAAATAGAGAAAATAGAAACGAATAGAACGATTTTGACGTGGTTTCTTTTATATGGAAATCGCCGTGATCGAGATGGTTTTTAAACATAATTTATAATAAGCTGTCCCGGAGTTTACTTTTTAGAGTTTATGCTTTGTTTTGGGGTCACTTACAATTTTATTTCACTAGACGTTTGTATGAAAAAACATATTAAAATGTACATATATTCTACAAATTAAAACAGATTATGTGTTATATTTTGTAGCATATACATATGAACATTTTAATTTGTACCTACAGTTTACAAGAAATATAGTGTATATTATTGTTCCAATCATCATATGAAATGCCATACTTTTTTGACCGTCCTGATTATTTAAACTACTTATGTGGAACTACTAGGAGAAGATTGAAGTGCTTTAACGTCTCGTACCGCTTACGATGAAAACTTCACATCCTTCGTTCACCGGATATGCTTACCTGTAAAAAAAGAAAAACATAATTAATACGCAGTTAGAGTAACACTTAAGAAGTCGTTGTCGGATTTTATGTCTTTTAACTTGAACTATGGTGCGAAGGTATTTAAATAAAGCGAACGTAAAATATCCTCAGTAATATTATTAACATAGAAGTAGGTTTGGGTGTTGAGTGGTGTTGTTGTCATTTGTTTCTTTTCACGCAGCAACGGAGTAAAGGATAGGTACCTATATATATTTTGAGAATCAGAAAAAACTATCTAAAATCGATACGCGGGCGTCAAATTCTTTACTTTTAATTAAGTGTAAGTAAATGTACTTCAACAGAGCATTACCAGTCGTTTAATTTTAAATCTTCGGCATTCAACCGAAGTACCAATGTATTTTTTAGAAAATCAACGTGTTATTCTTTGTTCTATATACATGTACTCGTATACTATATATAAAAAGAAACTGTTTACGGATTTTATCGCGTTGTTGTTGTTTTATTTAAACTCCCGATTGAACGATTTAAACTATATTTTACAGGTAGAGCACGATGAAACGCGTAAAATATTTATATTATGAAGTGTTTATTCTTAACTCGTATTTCAGTTTTGTCACACCGGTAGGTAGTCTTTATTGGTGTATATTGGTGATTGATTGATCTACGAATTATTACCAATCTGCGATCGGCTCTCGTAGCAGACGTAGCACTAGATTCATCATTTCAAATTATATATATGTTTGCTCCGAAAAATTTTGATATAATAATAAATAAATATATGTTTATATATACAAATGAAGATTTATAGATATTCATAAATAATTATTAGAAACGATAATAACATCAGTAATTCAAGTCCACCAAGGTCAACTTAAATAATAAGTTCTTGGCAAGCGTTTAACAGGGCCTTATTAAAAGCCTTACGGAAGTCTTCAGGCAAGGAATTCCAGAGTAGTGTAGCCTGAATAGTAAAGGATTTACCGAAGAAGCTAGTACCACGATTCGAAATTGTAATCTTTAGAATAGAAGAAGATCTAAGTATTCGCTCATTGTTTAATGAGAGGTATCGAAAGTTATCTTTAAGATAGAAAGGAGAAGTTCGATCCGTGTTCCGATTTGAAAGGCAAATTTGCTTTACGAACTACTGAAGACAGAGATATGACATCTGAAATCTCTAGATAACAAGTACAGGGTCAAACAAGATCGCGACATTTCCTTGTTACGTGCAGGAGTTTCGTTTATCATCGGGACACGACCTCGATACTCCATGTTGGCGACGCAATTATTTGAATTTAATGTTTTGTTATTTTATTAATTTTATTCTATTTTTAGTTATTTTGATTTATATTTAATACTTTTTTATTACAATTTTGTAACGCAATGTGTATCTGGCCATTTAAAAATAAAAAAGTTGAGGGGGCAACGCGGCGCTTCGATTGGCTGACGGGTCGCGCCTGATTGGTCAGCGGTCTAGCGCGCGATTACTTCGCGCTAAAAGTTTGGCGCGCTTATGAGACAATTGGTCTGATTTTGACGCGCACGAAGGTAAAAACATTTGCGCAGTTATGTATTTCGATCGAGCAGTCATTCAGAGTGACCGCACTTTTGGATTAATAACACTCCATCTCTTTAAATAGCGTCGAAATAAACGAGAAATCAAAAGCGCGTACCGTAGATTCTAGATTGCAGCCAATCAAGAAAACGGCAACGCGCATCGTCTATTACACAAATTCAATTATTGCAACCGCCGCGGTCAATGAAAGCCGACTTTAATCCATTGTTTTTATCGTTCGCTTTCGAGACCTTAATTAGCGCGACTTTCTAATGATTCGTGGCGTCGTTGAAATTATAACACGGCCACGGATTCCCCTGGCGAGTGGAGACCGCAATCACGAATGTAAGCGATGTAACGAGCGACATTAAGAGACCACAACAAAGCATGCGATTTGCCACGCGACCGGTGTGTACCGAAAAATTCGAACCACACCTTATTGATGTAAATTGTCAATCATTTTCGTAATGTCGGTTCCGGTGGCGGTACTAATATACAAGCCCAAAAGCCCGGCTTGCCCTACTAAGTAGTAGCATGCATTAGCAACAGCCTATATATGTCCCACTGCTGGGCACAGGCCTCCTCTATACACAGGGTATGCGACGGCCCCACTGTGCATTGGCGGGCTTCACATACTTAAGATTTTTTTTTATTGTTTCTAAAATATGCAGGTTTCCTCATGATGTTTTCCTTCACCGTTGAGCACGTGGCAAATCGGCACTTAAATTTGCTAA
Organism: Eurytides lysithous rurik; assembly: GCA_018247575.1. Lineage (NCBI taxonomy): Eukaryota > Metazoa > Arthropoda > Insecta > Lepidoptera > Papilionidae > Eurytides > Eurytides lysithous. Next base: position 1,310 of record DWHO01001887.1, on the reverse strand, counting down.
TTGTAAATTAACAAATTCATTGGTGCCGGCACCGGGATTTGATCTCAGGTTGCTCGAGTATATTGAATTAAAAGCGAGCGCTCGGACACTGAGCTACCACGGCTTACTAAGTAGTAAGTAGCACATAATTCCCGAATCATTTTTTATTTAAATTGGAGCGTTGCGGGAATTATGTGCTAATTAAGGTTTATAAATTTTACTCGTTAGTAGGGCAAGCCGGGCTTTTGAGCTTGTATGGTAGTACCGCCACCGGAATACAGTAAATATGTTTATGTAATCACTTAGTGTTGAAATTATGAGTAGGAGATTATGTGGCCGAATATTTCAATTGCTGTTTATCTTTGATCATTACAAATGTAATTCATTGAGTTTATGTAATGATTATTTCATATACGAAAGCAATTAAGTTTTCAGACACAAATACTTCTGCTAAGTGAGGTAATCGTGGCCCACCCTCATAGAAATTGGTATACGCAACGTACTGAACTTCTAATAGAATCTGACAAAAAAGAAATCCAAAAAAAAATGTGCACGAACGAAACCCAGTTCTCAAAACTAATGTACAAAAAGAAACACAGAAATGGGCTTCGAAGCATCGTAGGTATTGCGATAGCATAAAAATCAATTTAACTTTTACTTTTTCTAATTCTACAAAGAATTGCTCTAATAGTGCGAGTACAATCAAAAGCCCTTTCGACCGCATTCCTCTATCACACGCATCGTGCGTAACCGCCGGCAGCTAGTGAAAAACATAGTGCTATCAAGGTGGCATTAAAACCGAACCGGGCGGCGGCTGCCGTGCACAATTGTGCGAACAAGTGACCAAATTGTCTCATAATGATAGTGATTTGAGGAGAGAGCCGAGGTAGCGGAGTGAGGGCTATTAAAGCGAAACATGTTAGCCAACACTAGACGGTGGTTAACTGTACATCTGTGCACCGCCCGTGGTACAGTCACGCGAGACGCGGCCGTAACGTTTCGGAGTAGAAAAAATATAAACACATCGCATAAAAAAAGTGCTGAGGTATTTTAAATACCTGAGGAGACTAGTGTGATGCGTACAGTCAATGGAAACCGGTTTATAGTATATAACTGCACGAGAGAAATATTGAGATTTTTCATGAAGAACACTGTAACCATTATAATTGTTATAAGTAATTAGATCCTTTCTTATAATCCCAATACACCTTAGGAGACTTGTGCGGTATGTGATGATGTCCTCCCGACCAGATCCGGCCACGGCGGCCGATCTACAAGAGATCAGCCAAGTGCGCAGGATATATTATAGTGCGCAAGCGTTTGCGCAGACA
>DWHO01001886.1:0-14330 GCA_018247575.1 Eurytides lysithous rurik | reverse complement strand
TTTAAGGAGGGGAGTTTTTGAAAGAGAGAGGAAGGATGAGTGAGAGGTAGGGAAGAGAAGGAAGGGAGTAATAGGGGTCCCCCCTATTACTCCTCGGGGATGGAAAAAGAGGTATGGAGGAAGGAAAGGGAGGGGATGGGCCACAGGCCACCTCACTCACCGGACGAAATGCAGAAGCAAAAACACTTCCACTTTTTTATGGGAAAGTCAGGCAAACGAGCAAGCAGCTCAGCTGATGGTAGACGATCACTGCTACCCATATTCACCACATGCGTCAAATGCGGCAAATGCGTCGCCGACCTTAAGGTAGGAATTATTTCCGGACACTTCACCGGACAGATTAAAAGTCTTGATTTACAACTTACTCAAGTATTATAGTGTAATAAATGTTTGTGTAATAGTCATATTCACAACTTACTCATATGTGACAGTTTAATATTTTTTGTGTAATAGTCATAATTTGTCTGGATAGCAGAAATCAATCTCGAAGTCGCAAGGCCCGAGCTTTCGATGTGCACCGCTCGCAACCACTCGAACCGGGCCAACAAGTTATTGTACCATAATACCGCATAGTGCACACGATGCTCTGGCTCAAACGTGCATAAATTAACTTGAAGTGAATCCGGAACGGCAATATTGGACAAGTTTAGTAACTTACACCGCACGCTTTGGTCTACAACCAATATTCGGGAGCACACAAAGCAGACTTCAATGATAGTTATCGAGTTTCCTTCCCCACCGCAAACATCTGTATCCTTATTGCATTGAAAGAAATCGTGGGGGGTAATAGAAAAAATACATAGCAATTTCTTTACAATATTAAATCCTACTAAAATATTCTACAGCTGATGTTTGCGTAAATTCCTAGAATAAATCTGTTGCTGCAATAAAAATATAACGTGATAGAATTCAAGAAAACTACCGCCTTGTCGTAATGAACTATCAATAGATTCAAAGGTGTAAGTTCCGTAAATGCATTTTAACTGTATCCTTTCAAAAATCATAATTTAATAAAGATTTCGAAACCGGAGAATATTTACGGATGTTTGGACTGCTAATTGCAATTTCTAAAGCCACATTTCCTATGATTCAAATGGTTTAAATCAAACCTAAAGAACATTGATTTTGTACGTAAAATACTAAAGTATTGTATGTGAGTACATGGATACAGGAAAATAATATCCATTCCAGGATGCACGCAAGGCTGAGTTTTATTAGTATTATTCTTTCAAATGGCTTTTTTATTCGACATGACATTTTACTAAATAATCCCCCTCCCAAACTAGGTTGAGTTTGTACTATGGCAATAAGACGACTGATCTCCAGACTTACATATTTTAAATGCATACTCAAACGCAAAAAGCACGCTGTTGTCCCGTGAAGCGCTCCATCGTGACTAAAATTGCATTAAACGACGCACAATTCCACGCCACCCGCGCGCCCCTTGCTCTCACGGTTTTGGAGAAATCAAGTGTTGCTATTTGCAAAACATTTTGGCCCACCCTGTATCTAAGATCCAACTATTGGTAGCACCTAACTTTGAGTGAAAATCGAGGCGCTGTGAAGTTTTTGTCTATAAATAACTTGAAGTGATAACGTCACGTATAAATCGTGTCCTATACAATACGATACTGAACATTGTCTTGTTATACATTACACCCACGTACGATGTAATTAAGGCAGCACATAGCATCGCTTCTGCTACAATGCATTTATTATTCGCCGAGTCTTAGCCCAACGCAGTCTGGCAAAGAAAGCGATGAACCTATAAAATAGAACCGTATTGAACTTTAAGTTTTAACAATACTTCTAGCAAACACACTTTAATATGTATAAAACACACTGTGTACATCAAGGTGTGTTTGTATTCTTACGATGTACAAAACGCTGCCATCATCGTAAGATTGAAATATATTGTATACAAGGGCGTTTACATACAAACGCCCAGATTCGAAACAATTATCTCTAGTTGTTACAAATATTTGTTCTGGTTGGGAATCGCACCCATGTCCTGCGACGCCGAAGCCAAATCGGTCTATTACTATGATTATATTGTTGTTGCCAATATGATTATTTTATAACATCACAACGCCCAATGCCGAAAAAAAAGAAGAACAGAATTTTTCTGTTATATATTTACGGTACGGACGCCATATACAATGTGTAAAAATAGTTTCTTCTTAGTTTCGTGTAGTTTTCGCGTAAACAACAAAAACAGTTATTTACTGTTTTATTACTATACAATCATAGAATGTATCTACTTAAGTACTTAAACGGCGGCATAAAAATCCAATATCATTTAAGTGCTCAATAATGTTCCTGAATGGGCCCCAAATTTACAAAAATATTAGAAGGCAAGCAATGTATTAGTATGAAAAAGAAAATTAAACGACTTATATTTGTTCCCCGTTAAATTGTAGGAACAATAAATAGATAAAGGTATAATACGATATAGGTTCACAAAGATGCGTTGTCGATGCTTGCAATAGTTTTATACTGCATGTTTGCTCAGAGGAAGTATGTGTGTCAAGTATTTCACATGTTTCGTCACTGCGTGCATTGCTCAAGTGTTGGCGTCAGTGTATGCGGCATCAACCCTCATCGGTTATTCCAATATGTCGTCTGCAATTTCATTTGCCAAAAGAACTCGATCGATCCTTGACATTATTTTCGTTTTAACCCAAAAGCGCTAAGAAATAAACAAACCGTTTACCTGCATAATGATTCCTGGTATCGTGATTGGATATTACTTTAACGTTTTTGTGAATTTATCGCGATTAGTTTTATTTAAAATCATCGTAGTAGAGCCATTGAACGTTCAAAATTTAAAGAACTCGAAATCTAAAATTGATAATGTCCAGTCTTAATTTGAAAAATTTAGTCTGGGGACTTTTGAAATGCTAGCTTGAAGCAAAAACTAATTATATAACATATTTAAAGCAATGATTGTTTGTCGAAATTTTTTAGTGCAAAAGCCATACCGATTTCTAAGTCAGTTGCTGCCTGAAAGAAAAACAAACCGACAGATCAACAATCATGTTCAGATTTATGGTCGTTGTCAATCGTATCATTAGTAAGAAGATGATCTCTTATTTCCTTAAATTATACTTTATTATGCTACTACAGCTGGCAAATTAATAAGCCTCTCACTTAACGTGTAAAGACTACTATGCGTAACAATAACGTTTTAGAATACTCTATGAAGAAATGTAATAGAATAAACTACTTTACGTAGATCTTCTTTGAGTCATCCCCGGATGAATCTTCACTGTTGTCATGGTATTTCTGGGATAAAATCGAAGAAGAGAAGACTTACAAGATTTGTATACGAAAATAGTTATCAATTCCAAACTGTTACTCTTTTAAAAAACAACTCAAAATTTTAGATAAATCACTCAAAATTAGATAAATAAAGTAACTCTATAGTTGTTCGTGTTATTTGATGTATGTGTTTCTACGATTTTTTTTCTATTAATTTCTTTTTTGTTTTAATTTATTTCTTTATTTATCTTCTACGCACAAAGATATACAACGGCGGTCTAAATGCTAATGGCTTTATTAACCGACTTCAAAAAAGGAGGAGGTTCTCAATTCGGTTGCATTTTTTTATTTGTTTTACCTCATAACTTTTTACTGTGTGCACCGATTTTGATGATTGTTATTATATATGAAAGCTGGTGCTTGTGGTGTAGTCCCATATAAATTTTAGCGAGATTGGACGAGTAGTTTTTGAGTTCTCCCTAATTATGCGTTTTTTTGTTGTAAACGGTATATGGCAAGGCTTCCTCAGAAGTTTAAGGTTTCCTCAAAAAATTCATTCTGATTGCACTTTGTACTGCGAACATGTACTTAAAACTAAGAAGATTTATATGAAGTCCGTTAATACATTTTATAAAAAATTTAAATTATTTTCCAGTCAACGTTTAGATGGTATAGGAAGGATTATGTAGGTGTACATATAAAAGTAGGTTATGATAGAAGAAAGATAATGATATATAAACAATACGTTGCACGTATAGATACATTATAACATATAATATACATAAAACAAACTTAAATATTTGAAAATTTGACGATGGATTCAAACTGTTGTCATATTTTTTTTAGCAAATGCTCACAGGTTTTACTTTTAAATGTACTTCGACCCTGCCAGCCTAATTTTAATAGGTAGCGAACACCACAAAAAAAAACTATGAGGAAAGTAAGATGACGGCACAAACATCTTTTAACTTAAAGAAAAAGAATTAAAACTAGAACTAAACAAATACTTTTTAATTTTACTTTTGACTTTTTAAACGCTCTATGTATCGTTGCCGTTTTAGGGCACTCCGATTAGATAAATAGGAGGTGTAGTTGTTGGCAATGACATGTAACTATGGTATGATAAATCATTTACGTGTTATTAATGATTGGTTGCAGAAATGCTTAAGTAACAATTTAATGTATTAATTGCAAAATCATCATTGCGCTTCTTTGAGGAAGTTCGAATGAATTACTTGTACCTGTGTATGACTATAACACTTGTATGTATTTATATTAAATAGTTTTTATCCTCAGGTGATAAGGGACAGACTTTACCATAATAACATTGGCCATAAAGTATTTTAGTCAAAACGGATTCGAAGCTTTCCATTCGAGTTGGCTTTGCGTTCCATTCTTCGGATAATTTGTCTCTATTCCCAGTAATTACGCTTTTTCTATGGAGTAGATGATAAACCGTCTCACCTGATGGTAAGCGATCACCGCCGCCCATGAACATTTGCAATATTACAGAACTTGCAAATTCGTTGCCAGCTTTTAAGGGGGTGAATCTTTGAATGAGGATGGAAGGAGGGGGAGGAAGGGAAAAGGAGGGAGGGAGCGGGAGGAGGAGGGAGGAAAGGAGACGACGTAGTCAGAGGGAGGGAAGGAAGAAGGGGCGGAGATGGGCTACCGGCAACCTCACCCGCTAGACAAAATACGAAAGCAAAAACATTTCCATTTTAGGCCGACTTTCTGTGAGGTTGTGGCACTTATCCGGTTCGAGCCGGCCTATTCAGCAGCGGGAGCAACACCGCATTTCAAACCGGGACACACGGTACGTACATATTATTACTCGACAGTAAAATAACTAACAAGCAGCGGACACTGCAAACGGATCTTACGCTTATTTTTAAATATTGTTATTTGTATGTAATAAGGGTCAGTTTTTGACTCCAGCGAATACTACACGTAAAATATACAAAACCGTTCTTAATTATTTTCTTGAAAGTATATAAATCAGAATATTACGTATGACGGTCAAAAAAAAAAAACTAGCGATCGCTTAGTGGTCGAAATCGATCAAGGAGGCTTTCTTGAGAGTCCTCTTTAGCAGTTGAATAATATAGTTTTTTGACTATGACACTTATGATTTGACAAATAAAGTGTTTTTGTTCGATTAGTAATATAAACGTAAATAATGAACGAATTACCTTATCTAATTTGATATACATTTTATGAATAACACAAAAAAGTAATGTCCACAAAACTTTAACTATGAACTATAATTCTGCCAAATTTCATTCTCCTCTGTGAGCGCAATAGGCTGTAAAAGGGGTCCAAAGTTTTCTCTTCATGTATTAATATTTCATATTACAAAGATATAATATATGTTTAACATTATAATTTAGAGAACTATCTATCATAACAACATCACTACTTTATAAGGAGCGACACCTGTCATAGGTGATAATTCCGTCACTGTCTTCGTAAAACAATGCTATAATTATTAACAATTTTAGTAAACAATGACTGCCATTCAGTCGTTTGACAACCACGTGTATGTAAAATTTAAGTGACAGATGCTGAAATAACGATATACAAGGCATTTTATATCTGTTTGTTTTTTTTTTTTAATACTGACACGTTTTGAGAGTAATAAGCCATAATAAATTCCTTTCGTTTAAGAATTTTTAATACATAAATTACTGCAAATCGTCGTAGCCTAGTTGGCATAGGTCCGCATTTTATGAATCTGTGACTGACTGTGTGTTACTGATTTTTAAGGGTTGTTCATTCTACTTGCTATTAAAGTCATACGTCAGATGCCGTATAATAGTTTTCGAATATGTTCATAGTGGGTCCCGGGCTACAAAAAATTGTCTAGGATAGGCTTTTGCAGCGTCACCTGAGATATTGTATTGCCATTTATTTTACAGCTAAGCAACAGTGGCGGTACTACCATACAAGCCCAAAAACCTGGCTTACCCTACTAAGGAGTTAAATTTATAATTCTTAATTAGCTCATGATTCCCGAATAATTTATTTTTGAATTTGAGCGTTGCGGTTTTCGTTTAAATGGATTTATTTCCAGCGTGATTACTGGGCATAGAGATACAACATCTTACCTCTCTGGGTGACGAATGCAGAGCAGAGCCGGGCAGAATTGCCGTGCCGTATGAATTGTATTGTTATGGGCAGAGGTTTCGTTTACCACCAAGCGCACGGTTTGCTAGTCCCGTAACTTTATATCCAAAAAAGTAGTCGTATATATGATAGTAAATATAAAATCTTCTTTAAATTTCGTACAGGACGAAATTACTATACTTCAAACATTGCTTAAATAGGAAAGGTCTTTCCTTATATTCAGTTCATATGCATTTCAAAACAAAAAATGTCGTTTAGATTGTGATGGGTATCGAGGAATGCTTTGTGGAGTAAGAAGCATGGATGAACTCATTCTCTAAACTTTAATGTTTTCTGACTGCTGCTGATTATATGATGAAACGTTGATAATATTCGTGTTAGAATAAAAATATGCGTACCATCAACAGTTTCTCGACGTTAGACTGTTTCAAGTTAAGGAGCTATTTTTTGGCGTTTAATAACAGCTCACAACTAGTATACTTAAAGATTTTCTGCCTTTGATAGCTACATCAGCTGTGGGCAACAGCAGAAGCAATTTTCTGAAACAGCAACTGCAGTCAAAGCCTAAATCAACCGAAAAATCATTGATATAGATTTCGGTGGCTTGCTTTTTCAGTGTTTGGTAACCCTGACCCGCGAGTCTGCCTGCCATACTTTATAAGTAAACCCATGTGTGCCATGCTGCCAATCAATATATGCCATACTTTGCTATTATACTTTACAAGTAAATATCAACACCCGCAAATATTATATTCACAATGCTTGATATTCCAACGTCCATAATGTCACTGGACTGCACAACATATTTCGTAAGTCCCGTTGCCTTCATTTCAATAACATAAAGCAACGTGTTTTACGTATGAATACAAAAAAAAAACGAAAACAAAAAAGGATAATGCGTGCACAGCCTTAATCTTCTTTAGATAATATCTTGAAGTGCAAGATTTATATAACAATGTACGATGCAGTAAGTATGCTTTAGAACAGCGACTAATGTTCATATCTTGACAAGGTTATTTGATACTAAGGTCCGACAGGGATGCAAGTATCTCATATCTTGACAAAGGTTTATAAAAAGGTTTTTTCAGGAATAAAGTGACCCGACGGGTAAGTCCTGCACTTGGTGGTAGAGAGTTAGTGTGTTACTCATAGAAACTCATTGCCACACAGTAAACATAACTACAAAAGATATAAACTAAATCTCTCATCTAGAGACAAAAAAATATATCTTCTTCTCATCACCTAAACGATATATATTTGTGCCTAGTTTACCACATTTCTCTTTAAACCGGAACACGGTGCTTACACGCTACTGTTTGGCGGTAGAATATCTGACATTGTTGCACTATCCTAGGCGGACTCTGAAAATAGTTGTGCCTTGTGTTCTTTGCGAAATAAGCAGGTGAGGCAAAAGAGCAAGCTGCTCACCTGATGGAAAGCAATAACCGCTGCCTATGGACATTTGCATCGTCTAACGTTTTGCAAATGCGTTGCCCGCATTCAAGGTGGGAGTTTTTGGAGGGAGGGTGGGGGTTGGAAGGGGAGGGTTTGAAAGCGGAGGGTGAGGCGAGAAAAGGAAAGAGGAAGCTGGAAAAGGAAGGGGGGAGAAAGATGAGACACACTCGGTCGTGGTACTTATCAGAATCGAGCGGGCCCATTCAGCAGCAACGGCTCTATCTGTATGGCTCTACCACAGTTGTGGTAAAGCACGGTTACATGTCGAATGAAATGGCTCGTCTGATGATGTGGATCATGGTCTGGATCTGTGGTACACCACCCCCCTTCAGACACCGATATCAAGAACAGTACAAAACTATATATAAATATACATTTACATTTAACACTTGCGGCGTTTGCCTAGGGAACTGATGAGAACAGTGTCGTCAGTTGTTATACCATCAAGCAGTAATAAGCTGGAAGGAGCAACGTTGCAATCACAACAGCTCAACTCAATAAATGGGTGACTAACGCAGCACGGATCAAAGCAAAGTTTAAGAACATTGTTCAATGTTTCGCGTAGCACTGTCATATTACGGATAAGCGCATCGCTTTACATCTGGCACCAAACTACATAGTTCGATTAAAGAGCCGAAGCTTTCATCTGGCACCAAATTAGTTTGGCCCTTTGCTTCGCCATCAAACTGATACCTGCTAAAACTAATTTAAAACTTTGTTGGTTTTGTTTACTTATGGTCTGCGATCATTACTTAACATCCTAATCATCGTCTGCTAATAAGATATCTTGTTAAATAAACAGAAATACGAAAAAAGATTTTAAATAACATTTAGGGCTGAAAAATAATTTTAAATAGCGGGGATTTAAGTGAATCGATACTTCAGATTATAGTTGTATATTACTCTTTCAAACATTTTATTTCTGATTTAGACACATAATCTGCTTAGTAATAATTTTATAAGTGATTAATAGCAAAATGGACAAAAGAAAAGAAATCTACATCTTTCGCAAGCTGATAACAGATGATTTCTTTCAGTAATAAAGTGTACGTTTACGCAACATTATTTTTAATTTATTTTTTTAATTAACAAATTAAGATTTATAAAGTCTAACTAATTTACAATTAAACCTTTTTTCTAATAAGCAATAATGCAATAAGCACTTGGTGTATTTATTATACGATTGAGTTCTATAATTAATAATATTTCTATATTAAATACATTTCTCAAATTTCATTTCTCTGTAAATTATTGAGTGATTCTATTTTGGAATAAAAAAAGGAAACAAAATAACTGTAATTGGTATGCCAGTGATATTTTTGTCAAATTATTTTATTTCGAAATCGGTCAGTTCATCGTGCAAATTCGTTTGATTGAATTTCGTTCGCGAAATTGACTGCGACCAGCGTTGCGTACAAATCAAGGCTTCAATGCGTTCGTACGCGCGGGCTAGGCGGGAGTGGAATGAACTAAGCGTTGAGTATCGGCTATCAAGCCGAGAGTAGTATCGGCGCGTCGTTCTTACACGGCGCACGCGCAACCTACTGATATCACGACCAGTATAAAAAGGCCTTTACCCTTCATTCCGCCCACTTTCGCTTATTCCCCGCTCGCAACACTACCCGAAATGGAACACATCCTTCCGAGACACGGCCACGGCCATGACCACGACCACGACCACAGTGACACCGACGGCGTGGTCGTGGCCAAGGGGGTCGCTATGGTGGTCCTCTTTTGCGCCTCCATGATATGCGGCATCACCCCTCTGTTACTCTCGAAGAAGTTCCAATGGATCTCGACAGAAGACGCGGGAAATTTAAAGTCGAAAAACCGTGTGGTAATGTCCTTGCTATCTTTCGGCGGCGGGGTTCTACTGTCGACCACTTTTCTTCACCTACTGCCTGAAGTGCAGGAGAATGTCGATTATTTACAGAGTAAGTACTTTTCATTTTTTCACAGCAATATCTTCTTTTAATAATAGTTGATTATAGCATTTTATAACCTTCTTAACCGTGTGCCGCACTATGCAACAAGTTTATTGTCATAGATCAGGGTTACGTACGTTATGATGATGTTATTTAACATGCTATAGCTCTCGACTACTCTACGTTATTTGACTGTATTAATAAAGTTGTTATTGCGTTAGTATACTACGCGAAAAGTGTACTGAACTTGATAGGCCAAAGCATAAAATGTTATAATACAAGAATTCTGTTCCGGTTTGTATAAATATGTCGTATTTAATAACTAAGAACTATTCTCAATGTTGCCAACATTGAGACTAGGCTAATGATTTTTTGATAAAATCTTTGAAAATTATATTCGCTTTATAAATCATAAACGATTTATTTATTAACTCGGTAAACACATTTTTTCGACCTTTACAATTTTATTAGCGAATAAGTCGAAATTTTTTAGTTATTAAAATTTAAAAATTGTATATGCATTGATACAAATGAACATGTAACGCTTCTATCTGTAAAAATCTTCTTGCTTCTTGCATTGGCATAAATTTCCGCGTACATTTTTTAGTGTTCAATTTAGGGATGGAAAAGTGCATAAGTGTAAATCCTTTTTAAACCTGAAAGGTTATAAAAAAATTATAATCATCAAAATTTGCTCGAGTTTAGGAGTGTAAATTTTTTCGAAACTGGAAATGAAAAGAAAAAAATAACTCCTAATTTTTAATTACATATAACTGTTTTGCGTTTTAAGAAATGAAAATTAAACACAAAATTAAGTAAATTTCGTTTAAAGAATCGTGCCAGAACATATGGGTTACGAATTTCAATAATAAAAATACACATTATTCCGATTATTGCATACAGCATGAACACAGGTATACAGATTGGTTAAACGATCGCAATATTATTTAATTCGTCTCAATAAAAATAACGAATGTGTTTTATTTAAATATATGTACATATAATACCATTTGGCGCAGTTGCTAAGCTATTGGCTTCGGTGTCGTAGGTCGTGGGTTCGATTCCTACCCGGGGCAAATATTTGTGCGGACTACAAATATTTGTTTCGGATCTGGGTGTTTGTCCGCGTAAGATTTATTTATGTTAAACGCTCTTATAACACAAGACATTTCTGACTTACAATAAGAGCAGCGTTTTTTTAAAAAACAAAAAAAATGTTTGGTATTCGTATGCAATCAAAGATAGAATAAATATACGTCGCTAAAATCGGACGTCCTTGGTCAGAGGTTCATTGCTTGGTCATTGTTAGTGAAAAATAGTGAAATGCTTTATTACAGCAAAGGATTTTTTTAATGTGAATGATTCAGTGGTTCGATAACTTCCAGTAGTGTTCTTGCATCAAAAGCATTATCCAAAATCTTACAATTACTCTGAACAAAAAGGTATTTTTTTTATTGAGAAAGTTGTACTCATTCTCACTAACGGAACAGAGTATAGATCATTTACACAACCTGACGATTTTATTAGAAACAAATCTAAAAAATCGAAACATACTGTATCGGTTTGTGGTGCTCTCAGACTGTGTTAGCTTTCGGTGGGTGGGATAATGATACAATTGCTTAAAAATGGAACTTAAATGTCGAGAATGGCGTCAGTGATTCAGTTCGGTAATTCTCGCTTCGGGTTTAAGCGTTCTATAGGGCATTATCTAATAGATTGGAGATTGCGCAATAGCGAACCGAGACCGGGTATGTGTGCCAGTGGCCGCCGCCGCGATCGGCAGACTATCGATGTTTACTCTTAAGATACCTTTGGCCAATATCGTTGTTGTAAACGCAAATAAACCACATTTAGCTTTACATGTACATTAATAATATTTTCTTTAGTAAATGTCTTGGCACTCATTTTACAAACGTGAAAATCTTTTACACAAGCTATACTGTCAACGACATTTTTGTTAAGTTGTAATAATCGAATCTAATCTTTTTTTTTTTTATGTAATCCAACAGCGTTTACAAAGAAATAAAATTTATACATTTTAACTTAAGGCCAACACAGAATTACACATTTAGTATACTATCAATAGGGTAACTGTTATCTTTAGTAAATATTTCGTAATTTGTTATATTTAATATTGTGTTGTAACAAAAATGAAGTCCATTTAATCAAGGCGGACTGTATGTAAAACGCACCAATAGCGCGATAGTTTTAAAGATACTCCATCAGTGAAGAGTTTTTTAAAGACATAATTTCTGTGTCACAATGTTTTAAACGCAACTATATAGTTTTGTAACTGACGACTCGTGAACTGTTGACTCGTATGTGGGAAAGATATTATTGTATTAGGGCTTAACATACTGTAACGGCATTTTAAAAGAGCAACTGTTGAGTTTCTCGCGAACTGAGATGTAAAAATGACGATTCAAAAATGCTTTTAAAGGCATGTTTGAATAAATATAATTTGACTTGATTTAAATTGTAGCCGTTAAAATTAAAAAAATAATGCACATAAAATTTGTTTTCGTAAAAACTTTTGCGATTTTTTTTCGAGAAAGAGGTTTGCTAAATCTGTAACTAACCTTGGTTTATATTGGAACCTGACGTATTTTGGGGATAGTGTGATAATTTTTGTTAGTATTAAGTAAAAATCTTTATACTCACACCGGACGCCCGCACAATAATTAACTTATTACAAATTCAATGAAGGAAACACAGAAACCGAAGCGTACGTGAATCGTAAACTAATGCAACCATTTTAATTATTAATATTATTCTTTTGAACAACTACATGCATGGCCTATTCTGTCATTCTCAGGCCGAATTGTTTAGAACTCTTGACTTCTATTTCTATTGACAGCGAGTATTTCTTTTTTATTCTATTTTTATTATTTATACAATTATTTAACTTCTCTAACGAAAGCAAGTCGAAAAATATTCTTTAAAAGCGGCCCATGAATAGACGTGAATTAAAAAGTTAATCAGAAAAAAAAAGGACCAAAAGCTTTTGTTCGTGTAAAGTTTGCGATACTTTCAAAAGCATACCAGTTTCCATTTCATGTTCTTTGTTTTACGATAAAGTTATATAAATATAGAATAAATAGTTTTCAAAATTGGTTTGCATCTTCGTAAATTATATGACGTAATTTAAATTAAAAACTTATTTTTACTCACATTTTAACGAGTATTCGAGGACTTGCCGAGGACTGCTATGAATCATTTAGGATGAGGTAAGTGAGCGTGGGAAAGTACCCATTAAAAATTGCACGGCTTCAACCAAAGACTCCGCTGCACAGTTCTTAGAAGCCTGTCGCAATCTGTCGTTTAATCTTGGCTGTTGAATTCTAATATATTTCCTCATTAGAGTTGAATAAATAATATTTTATAAAGAGAAAAACAAAAAATATTAAGTCTTCGATCGCTGCTGTATAATGTATAAAATTTAAAACAAACGATTTATTAACAAGTACAGTTCATTAAAGTATACGTTGACGGAGAATGTCTCTATGGGTTGATAAATAGTTCAATTAGCCTACAAAGGGGAGTGATAAAATCATTAGACTGTCGAATAGCCGCCATATTATTCTAAAATAAATAACATAGTATCCAATAGTAATGATTGGGTGATATATAGCAAAAATATTTTATTTTTTATCGTTCTCAGTCATAATTTTACAATGGGTTACTTTTTGTTCTCCTAATATATGAACATTTTTATTGACATAATTTCGTAAATAATAAAGGTAGGCTACTTATAATGTATTTTAATAGACTTGCTCTAAAATTACACTTAGTCGTTATCTCAATTAATGTATTTTCGATATGATTTTTTAGTTTGTCGATTGTTTTATTGGGCGCTCAGTCTTATCTATTGGAAGTTCTGTCTTTCTTGATAGAAATCGGTTTTTTTTTTATATCGAATATTTGTCATTATTTACTTATTATCTTTCATATATACCTAATTCATAATATTTCACTACCATTTATTATCTGAGATAACAACTCAGCCTACGCAAGTGTTAAGTTTTAATAGTCGACAAATCACTTAATTTTTTTATTAATCAAAAACAATACAAGTAGCGCACCTTTACACAAAATAGTTCTTTTTTTAACATAGAACAAAATATTATAGAAACATAGATGTCCATAGAATCATCGTTTTTTACGCCGTTGATTTTATAACCATATAAATAAGTTTTAAACGTAGACGTTTTCCGTTGATTTTATGGTCAATAACCACAATTTATAGAAAGCGTTGTCCACGAAGCCAATAAACTCGTAATGATCGACACAACTTCCTTGTGCGATCAGAGATGTTTCCTTTAATACTTCCGTATAAAGCCAATTTTAACTGCATACAAGAGATAGTGGGTTAAAATGGTGTTCTTGCCAGCTGCTGTGAGTGCGCAGTATTGGGGATACATTCCTCACGTAACAAAGAAACAAAATTATTTATAGGCGGGGGGGGGGGGCGCGGGGGGGGGGGGGAGGGAGATGGTGCGGCGTTACTGGTGGCGCTGATGCCGAAGTGAAGATGAGGAGTAAGAGGATAGGGTAGATGGGGGT
>DWHO01001885.1:0-14330 GCA_018247575.1 Eurytides lysithous rurik | reverse complement strand
CCTTAAAGGCTGACAACGCATTTGCGAGTTTTATATTGCTGCAAATGTCCATGGGCGGTTGTGGTCACTTACCATCATGTGAGCCGCTTGCTCGTTTGTCAGCCTAATTTATAAAAAAAAAAAATATAACAAAGAGAAAAGTGTTTAGATTTAATTAAGTTACCATACTTGTAAAGTTCGATGTCTTCCTTTTCAAGCATGCTTTGGAAAGCCTCTTTCAATTTTGGTAAGTCCTTTTGCATGTTTTTTACGATTTCTGTTAGACTTTTGCAGATCCAGTAGACATCAACTTCATTATCATACAGCTCGACAAGGGTTTTCGCTATTGGAATGAAGGTATCTGCAGACTGAAATAAATCATATATTATACTAGCTAGCCCAGCTGATACTAAGTTAATATCACCAGATCTATCTCTATGATTACCCTTTACCTAGTAATTGCACTTTTTTTCTCTTTTACTTAATCACACTGCACCATAGTAATGATGGATCTGCCAGTGCAGTGGTCATATTTCAATATAATTCTTGAAGAAGTCAAGTAGGTGTACGGCAAACTCTTATCCTATAGTCTTGTACGAGCAGCAGGGACAAGCAAATAACCAAAGCTGGCTGAAGAATTGTGAGCATTTCAAATATTGTGTTTAGTTCCTAACAGTACACTTCCATAGTAATGCTTTTTCCATTTGGTATGAAGCTGTAACGAATTATACCAACACTGGATTGTCAAACAGTGTTGTCGTTTGAGACATTGCCTAGGTGCTTACTTACTTTTATTCCTGTGTTCATTAACTCATACCTTAAAATGCTTGTGGAGATGGTGTTTGTTTAGTTTGCCATCCATTTGTCAAACTTTTTTAATTTGACAATTTCATACAAGAAGGAATGAAATATCCTTCTAAGTATAAGTGAGAGTTGAACTCAAGATATTATATATACTACTCAATATAAATTGGATAAACAATGTATAGTTCATATCTATATAATCTTTAAGGCTATAATTATAATAAATTTATCAAAAGCTATAATTTTTAAGGTAAAGTTAAATTATCTTTATTTAATTAGGATTGACAAAAGCACTTACAACTAGAAACTGTGGCTGAAATGTGTTCTTGAAATGTTTTTATTGTTCATTTTACAGGAATAAATATATAATAAATAGCAAAAAAGGAGTAAAAGTTCTTAGGCCCCTTAGTGGTTTTTTTTACAATATTTTTAATAGGAGACAATTTAACTGTCTTGGATTTCATTCTCTTAATCAGTTTATGCTATCTCTTTTTTAGTTAATGTAAATATCTAAGATTAGGTGCTTACATTAAAATTAGTGTCTGGAAACAAAGGTGGTTTCCTCTCTTCATTCTCTAAAAGCCACATTGCTAGCAGAATTTGAGTCCTTGGAGCATTCATATCTACTAGTTCTAGCATTTCTACTGCATAGAATAAATCTCCGTATTGTTGTTTTCTCTGTTCCATGACAAATTTGTGGGACTCTGCATACACTGGTAAAATATCTGGCGAAAAACTTTTATTTAATTTATTTTAACAAAGCAAAATAGTGAATTTTTATCAGAGAATTGTCTTGCTTTTTTCCAAATTGGCGAATTTCTTAATCGAGTAATGTAAATTTTATTGGAAAATTGATGTTAAATATGTTAGAATAAATTATTTACCTAATAACACTTTCCAAACCAAATTCCTATACGCAGCCGGCACCATAAAGCGTAGGCAAAATTGTTTTAACTTCACCCTATCCCATGGTTTCTCTTTCATAAGTATTTCAAGAGATTTCTTTTCCTCAACACCGCGGCAGCCTACTTTTTCATAGTATGAAGAGCGGAAATTTCTTTCATCTGCCATTGTAGTAGTATTACCTATTTTGTTATTAATTAATTTATCGTGCATGATTCATTTTGATTTTAGCTTTGAGCTATAAAAAAGTTTATGACATTGGTAGACAATATGTCAAAAAACCGACGGTAGGTGGAAAATGACAATGACACTTTGCATACTATAGCAATCGCTCGAAGTATATTTAAGGCTTTAAAAAATTAAAGAATATTATTTTATTTCTATTGGTTCTTGAAAAAAGAAAATGACAAAATCAAAAAGACTAATTTTTTAAAATAATATTCTTTAGTAAATATGTGTACGATAAAACTTAGACATTTATGTGACATAGCATACATGAAAACAAAAATTACAATAATCACTTTTAAAATATATAGATATATGAATTATTTAAATTATCGATTATAGACTAAAAGAAATAAGGACTCTTTCAAAGTTAATTTGAATTTCGATCAAATAAAATTACAAACGTTCTTTGTTGTCATAGTAATAAGTAACTATTTATGATTTCCATTTCCATTCATTTTCCGTATAACACGATTAATTTCTAACTTTAGTCATGGAAGAGAAACGCACTGAATTACGGAGATTTTTCAAAAACTCACACTTTTCACAGGATTTGGTAGAGAAAATAATTGATAACGAACTTAAATTAGAGAAGCATGAGAGCCAAAAATGTCCTTATATATCCGCGTCTACTACTGGAGAAGTGAAATCAGAGTATGAAGTTATGACTGGCCAACCATTCACAGAAATCGAAGAAAGCAGTAAACCTTTTACATCGGAGGATGTAAAGAAAATTATGGAGAAAAATAGTCATATTATTGAAGAAAAAGCTCGACAAATTCAAATTGCAAGGAGCGAAAGACACAGCAGAGATATAAATGTGCCATTAGATAAAATAAACTTACCGTGTTACAGCAAAATGGTTGATGAAATCAACTTAGCCGATGGGGATGCGAATGAAATTAAAAATATTAAATACAAAAATATGATAGCACTAATAAATTCAGCATCTGATTACGAGGCTACTCTCGAATGTCCTAATATTGAAAATGTTTTGAAACATACAGAAAAAAATGATTCCAATAGTGACGAAAGTGATTTTGAAGCTATAGATAAAGCTGTTTCTAATTATACTAACAAATCTTATGAAACAAGATTTCAAGAAACGAAAGATATGTTGCACGAATTAGCTGATGCATATGATGGATTAAAGAATGATACCCCTATAAATACTAAATTTTTATATGATAATAGTATATTAAAAGAATCTTCTTCGTACCTAAGTACAAGAGAAAGTGATCGAAATATTTTTAATGAAGTTAAGGAAGATTATTCTATTAATTCAGCCATGAATATTCCTCTAGTATACAATCCAGTTAAATTAAATGTCAAAACTCAAAAATTATCAAGGGATATTAAATACAGAGAGATTAAAGAACAGGATGAAGATTTGTATTTTGAAAAAGTTTTTCCTAAAACCTTTGAAGATAAGCTCATTGATACCACTAAGGCATTGAATGAGATTGAGACAATCTTAGACTCTAGGCAATGCAATGAATTGTGTTTAAATGATTCCAAGCTTATGATTAGTTGTGATCAACAAGGGTCTACAAGTTTGGGATGTGTAATGACATCACAAGACTTTGATGAAAAGCAAAAACATGTTATTTCAGGTGAAAAATGTGAAGATATCGTAAATGATTTTAAAAATAATAAATCATTTGATGAAAGATTGGAACAAACATTGCATGACACCTTAAATACTTTATTAGATGATGGAGAAAACGAAAATCGTGAAAATAAAGAAATGGAATTCAAAGAAATGCAAAGCATTGCACGGAATATAGTTGAAGAAGCAGATAACCTCAGCACTTTAATACGATCAGACATAACTAATAAATTAAATAGCATGAACGAGTTGTTAAATGATGTTAATGAAGCGTTGGAAAAATCTCGAAAATCAAATATTCTGTATCAAAATCTCTTAAAGGAAAAGCCTGTAAAAATAACGGAAAATATTAAAGCACCCGCTGAAGTTGTTGATGGTAATGCCAATTTATCTAGTAATGCTGTAACTTTTTCTCAAATAGATGATATACACATTGCTATCGGAAAACTGAATCATGAAATAAATTCCCATGAAGACAGAATAAATAAAAGCGAACAGGCATATGAAACGAGAAACAAAGAATGCAACGAGTTCATGAAAGAGGTTGATAAAATATTAGAAAAGTCGAACAAAATTCTTCACCCATCAGATGATTCTAATGTTAAAACGTTAAGTGAGCACGTAAATAATATATGTAGGGAAAATGGTATAGACAGGACATGTCTTTCAAGTGGCAATGCAGTAAAAATAGAAAGCAAACCTCTATCAGAGGTAGAGATAAATCGAAATAAACGAATAGATGGTCTTCTATGCGATATTAAGGATAAAATGAAGGATAACAAAGAAGTACTGCGTTTAGCTGATAAATTACTTAATAGAGGAAAGTCAAATAGCAAAGAGCTAGTCGAAAACTTGGCTCCTCTTAATCGTGACAAGGAGGACGACTCCAAAGCTAAAGGTGATTTTGTAAGCAGTGAGGATAGTAACTCACTAATACGAGGTGGTGAAAAAAATGATTGTATGATCACTGAAGTTATGAGTAATGAAGGTAGGTATCTATTTAATAGGAATTATAATTAAAGCTACTATTTAATAATTCCATTTTTACTTTAAATTGATTTGACAATTTATTTAGAAAGAATTAAAGAATACGAGCTTAAAAAGAAGGAGGAAAATGCGAACATAGTACAGAAGCAAAGAGAGTTCCAGCTTAAATTGGATAAGGAAATGGAAGAAAGTGCTAAAGGGCCGCGTATGACTAAAGAGTTTATAAAGAATCATTGCAAGCAGCATAAACTGTACTGTACACCACACCTCAACGACATTCTCTATTTGCATTTTAAGGTAAGTGTTCACAGATATGTTGTCACATTGGTTCTAGCTATAATTTTATGGCTCTATTATGGGAATCGATAATTAGCAGTGGATATTTAATTTAATTTTATTGTCAAAGTCGAGTTCATAAAAAAGTGACGCAGTGATGTAGTAGACCAGTATGTAGATATACCATAATACCTCATTAGAGAACTCCCCCTTTTCTTCACTGACTAGTCATCATAAGTAGGTAGTTTATTGAAGCCGATCGCCTTGAGTATTTATAGCCACCGGCCACCTCACTCACCGGACGAAACGCGGAATCACAAATACTTTTACTTCACGACGACTTTCTGTGAGATCGTGGTCCTTATTCGTTTCGAGCCAGTGCATTACGCAGCAGCGGGAGTTGCCGCGTGCCTCTACCACCATCAAAAGAACAATATTTCTAAAGAAATTACTGGGTATTTGATATATATCTAGTGGTGAGCGTTGCGTAAAGCTTCAGATGCTACTAGTTGAAATAGTTCATATATGCTTGCCGCAGAACAGTGAACCTATTTCTTTTTGATTTGGTTTTGAAAAGAACACCATTTTCTATAGAAAAATTATTGATTTAGATAAAATTTCGAATAGGCAGTTTAACGAAAGAAAATGTATAAGCAAATTTTCATTGCTAATACATTTCCAGTTATTTA
The DNA here is from genome assembly GCA_018247575.1 of Eurytides lysithous rurik. Taxonomy (NCBI): domain Eukaryota; kingdom Metazoa; phylum Arthropoda; class Insecta; order Lepidoptera; family Papilionidae; genus Eurytides; species Eurytides lysithous. The sequence continues at coordinate 8,858 of DWHO01001885.1, read as the reverse complement.
ACCGCCAAGGAGTAATATGTAAACTTATACCGTGATCCGGTTTGAAGGGAAAAGTTGCTTATCTGGTTGCTGGGATAGATATATAACATAAAACACCGGTTGATGAGCGGACATTCTTTGTGATATTATGTTTTTATGGGGAAACGTGTCGTTTACCATCAGACGCCAGACTTGCCCGTTGAGTTACTTTAATTCCTAAAAAGAAATAAGTGGACGTAAATGGCTAGTTGTATGGCACTACTATCGTGGCCGAAACATTACTTTTTCCCAGGGTTTTTCTAAGATTGAAAACTTAGAAGAGTATACTGGCCTCAAGTGTATATTCCTCGAAAACAACGGCATACAAAGGATAGAGGGCCTGGATAGGCAGGCCGAGCTGAGATGTCTCTATCTCCACTACAACGTGGTGAGGAAAATCGAGAACCTCGGCGGATGTCCGAAGCTGGACACGCTGAACTTGGATCACAACTTTGTCACTAGAATCGAAAATCTGGACGTTGTACCCGATCTACACACGTTGAGTATTGCTCACAACATGCTCTCTTCAGTGGGTAAGGAGATGTTTACGTTATAAATTATTGTAACATGTATTTAAATCAATCTGTGAGACAGAATAAATTTATGGGCACAACTTTAAATAAATGTCCTCCGGTGGTATTATGAGTTAAATCAATTGAAGGCGTAATAACTTTATCTACTGGTTCCCAAAGTACTTTTTGCCTCATCCCCTGTAGCTTCAATCAGGGGACGGCAACCAGCGGCCCGTAAACTACTACGGTGCGGCCCGCGCACTTAAAAGCCCTTCCATACGAAGCCGCTTCGCAGTAATCAAAATACTTAAATAAATAAGTTTTTAATTTTGTTGTTTTATGTCCGCGGAAGTCGGAGAATTAGTTTAAGCGGTCAAAGTGTAAGTAAAACAGTTATACGTTAGAATGTGGGTTACGAGCGCGAGGTAGTTAAAGCTGTAATTTTGTACCTATTAAATTAAAATGACAATAATAATAATAAATATAGTTAAAAATGCTAAAATCTAAAAAAAAAAAATGTGTTAATTAGCCTTCGCCAATATGCTCATAAGACTCTTACTTACCTCTTATAAGAAAAGTCCCTTTTTCTTATAAAAGATTGCCGATCCTCTTCGCTTCACTGGCATACGCGGGTACTGAGTTGGGTTGGCCTCCTGTGGGATAGAAGCCCGTTCTCCTCTTTAACGTCCTGCCTTCCTTGGGGGGCACGCCCACCATTAAAAAGCATGGATCTACGTACGTCGGTGATTCCCAAAGTGGTCGAAGTGAACCCCCTGTGATCCACAAAAGATGCGGTGGGGATGATCTACCGTCAAATAGTAATGTGTGCGAACGACTACGGATTGCAGGGAAATGTTACCAGTTAGTAATTACTGAGCATAGAGACATAATCTCTAGGTGACAAACGCAGCGCAGGGCTAAGTTCTATTCTAATCTTTATTGACACACATCATTTATCCTTTAGGAGACATAGAGCAGCTGGTCGGTTGCAAGAATCTCTCGGTGTTGGACCTGTCGTACAACCGGCTAGAGGATCCTCTCATTGTGGATGTTTTGGCCAACATGGAGATTCTGAAAGGTGAATTGTCCACATAACTATTTTTATTTAACACGTTCGATCCGGCTCAGATTTTTATGTTCTTTTCATTCCCGTGGTTCAAATTATCAAAAGAGAAGCACAAGGCTTATGAAACTCTGTCACACCATACCATGACATTTTTGTCACGCACGATAGAGAAGTAATAAACAAACAATTAAATGCTTTTCTTAGACGCATTATTTTTCTTCTTTCTTTAAGAAAACGCTGCCTTCATGGTAAGATACAAATATCTTGTATTACAAGGGCTTTTTACATACAGAGATTTCCGGAATAATTATTTGTATTTCGTACAAATATTTGTCTCGGGTAGGAATCAAACCCACGACCTGTGACGCTAAAGCTGGGGTCACGAGAGAATATAATAATTAATATAAAATAAATTAGGACCCGATGTTTTTGACCCCATTTCGCAGTCAACATGTTACTTGTAATTAAGATCAGATTCATAATCCAAAAGTTAAAATGGAATAGTTCATATTTCACTTCAATTGTACTTGAGTAATGATTTGGAAATTTACACAGTTTTGGTGCTAACGGGTAACCCCGTGATCCGGAATATTCCCGCCTATAGAAAAACACTGACGCTACGTCTGAAGGAACTTTTGAACCTGGACAACAGGCCCGTCTTCCCGAGGGATCGAGCGTGTGCCGAGGCTTGGCAGAGAGGCGGTGTGCAGGAAGAGATAGTTGAGAGGAAACGGTGGGTGCTTGAGTAATGTTATCATTGGTGTTGATTAGCGCTTAACGAGCATTTAAAATTAGTTTTTATTTTAAGCTTCGATATTTTCAACGTTCATGGCCATGGACTTACTGAGACGCTAATATCTATGATGTATAAATAATGTAATGTAATAATAATATTTAGGACATCTCACACATTGCCTTCTGACCCCAAACTAAGCAGAGCCTGTACTATCGTAATTAGACAACTGATATATTGATTGATATACTGACTGATATACAAACTTATATAGATAATTAACACCCAGACACAGAACAAATATCTATGCTCATTGCACAAATACTTTATCCTGGGTGGGAATCGAACCCGCGACCCTTGGTTTTGCAGTCAGGGACACTAACTACTACACCAACGGGCCAGTGAATGTAATAATGTATCAATATTAATAACGTATAGTAATCGCGTAAACGCAAGGAGTTGTTAGCATTTAACGGTTAAATGGTACCCTCATTAATAACTTGAAGTTGAAATGTAGCGAAGACTACGAATGATGACTACGATTACGAATAAACGATACGAATGATGGCTATGATGTTACTTCCTTGCACTATTAAGGGATTACTGTCCCCACCACGTGAGAAATATGATCAACGCATCAGATGGCAATGTAAGAATTCGCTCCTGGCTAATTACTAATACCACTTGGTATTGTGATTTCCAGCAGTCGTTACTACTCGTATGAAGCTGGCTTGATACCACCAGCTTATGTGCCTCTCTATGCCATCTCGTTCCCTTTGCAGTAGATATCTATCCACCCAGCAGCCTTAATGTTTTACAAGTAATCTCATGGATTTTGGAGCTGATTGAAATATTTTTTTTCAGTTATCATTATGATTGAACTATCGATTGACGTATCATTGACATTTCTTCAGCTGTTCTAAATTTTTGGTTGAAAATCATACATGCAATCTTCCTACCTTTGATATTTTTTATAGATTTAATTTTTTGGTTTTTGACATCTGATGATTAAAATGACAAAAGAATTAAATCGCTACCTCCGCCCATGGACATTTGCAACAGAACTTGCAAATGCGTAGCCTGCCTTTAAGGGGGAGGGGGGATTTTTGAAAGAGGGAGTGATTATGGTAGAGGTGGGGGCAGCAGAAATGGGACGAGGGAGGAGAGGGAGGGGATGGAGGGGGATGGACCGGCCACCTCACTCACCAAACGCGGAAGCAAAAACACTTCCACTTTACGCCGATTTTCTGTGAGGTCGTGGTACTTATCCGGTTCGAGCCGGTCAATTTAGCAGAGGGGTAACTGCGTGGCTCTACCACCATAGATCTATCTATCACCGTAGAAAGGTTAAAAAAAATTAAAATATTGAAATTCTTATATAATTTTTGCATCATTCGTCACTATGTTGTTCTGCAGGTGAGTGAGACTGTCCATATAAATGTAGTTTGCCTTAATTGTTTGACCATTAAACAAATGTTGGATGAGGATGATCAGCTTTATGCAGTCAACCGTTGTAAGTACCACCGGAAAGTTGGAGTCCATCACTCCCGGAATGTTAAACGTATTAAATATGAAAAATTGAAAAAGTTGAATGCGTGTTGGCGTGTGGGGCACGCGTGTGTTCTCGCCGTTTTCGCTTCGGCGTTCAACGGGTTAAAAAGCTATCGAAACTGTAAATAGAGGGTACTGACATTGACACCTTCAAGTGGGGAGCAGCGACTGCAGTGCAGACGCTTGCCTTCGTGATCGTACGTGGTGATAGTCGCGTCACATCGCTCCGGACGTTGTACTGAAGCATCGCGCGACCGCCAACTGATCTGTGATATGCACTGTACGAAATTGAATAGCGTTTACAGAAGATGATAAAGAGAGAGAAACAGAGAAAAAAGAAAGGTTTTAGGTGCATGGCTAGTCTATGAACATCGAGTTTTTTTTATGGAGTGGGCGGGCAAACTATCAAGCGGCTAACTACAGGAAGCAATACCCGCTGCTCAATAGCAACGTCGAACGTTTTGCAAATGCGTTGGCCGCCTTTGAGGTGGGAAGTTTTCGGAAGGGAAAGGAAGGGGGAGGGAGACCACCGACCACCTCACTCACTGGACGAAACGAGTGTTTTTTTTTTTTTGGAAGGCGACTTAGCCGTACGCCTGATGATAAGTGTCAACGGTAACACCGACTTCAAAGAAAAGCGGCGTAAAGTAGAAGTGTTTGTGCTTCCACGTTTCGTCCGGTAGGTGAGGTGGCCTGTGGCTCATCTCCCTCCCTCCTTCTTTTCCAACCTCCCTCTAATCTTTCCTGCCTGTCTCTCCCCTTCCCGGCCTTTCCCTTCCAAAAAGTTCCACCTTAAAAACCGGCAAGGCTAAAAGCTGGCAACGCATTTGAAAGTTCTTCGGTGTTGCAAATGTCTGTGGACAGCGTAGATCGCTTACCATTAGGTGTGCCGCTTGCTCGTTTGGCTCCTACTACATAAAAAAGCGACACGTCTGCCCACAACAAAATAGTGCCACGAATCCTTGGCCATTTTTATGCCCAATGAATACGCTGGCATCATTGTCCTTTAAACGCATTCCCACATGAACTGAAAAAACATTTTTCCAAATTTGTGTAATCGAAACAATTGTCATTTTTTATAGATCACCGCATCCCCTGGGCATTCGCAACCTCATAGGTATTGCGAATGCGTTGCTGGCCGTTATAATGGGAATAAGCTCTCTTATTTAGAGGTCCTAAGTCGTATCGGTCCAGAAATATTGTCCATTCCACAAGTTTGCGTTTTGGTGCTTGGCAGAAAAATTTGGGAAAAGCGCACGGTGCTGAAATGCCAAACATCCCGATGGTATTGATGGTATGTGTTAGTCTGTCACGTAGTACAGTGGCAGACTCAGCAGCCGGTATTAATCAGAACAACTCATCTTTGCTTACTTACCATGTTACTCATAGTTACATTCTATAAATATACTTTAAATAAGCAATAAAACTACACGGATGTTGAAGTGGTTTGAGTAGTATTTGCCAACAGCTCACACAATATTGTAGGTTCGTTCGTCCCTCACATGAAAAATTTGTGTAATCCATCTCATGTATTTTGTAAATGGTTGGCGTTTAGAAAAGAATGATAAGAAGATAAGAAAACACAATACTTACATCATCACGTGGAAGCGTATTCTTCTTTCTCAAAAGTCTTCTAGGTGGTTTCGGTGGTGATGAACGACCAGTCATCTCGCTCCCACTGGTTCGGTCGTCATCTCTTTCTCTGTCACCCACACACCGTTTGCACTTTGAACAGCCGACAATCCCCCGGCTTGACGCATTTGTCAATCTTCGTCCCAAAGCGCATTTCGTGCAATTGGAGATCTCGCTGGTACGATCGTCCCGTCTCGCTTCCTCTTGCCGCACATACCTAGAGCAAGAGGGCTCGTCGTAGCACGTGCCTGCACTTTTCCGATTCGTACTGCGACTTAGATTCCTTATCATTTCGTCTTGTTCTTTTATTCTCTCTTCTTGTTCACTACAAAACCATCACATTTGGACATTACATTACAAAAAAGGCAACCAATTTAAAAATTTAAAAGGTATAAGAACTCAATCAATAAACAGACGATTGAATAACCAAATCGTTAAGCTCATCACAGTAGTGCAACATCGTTACATATACTATATTATTACTTCAAGTCGAATTTCATCGCACATACATCTTCTCTCTGCAATATTTTGTTTGTTTGCACCAGTACTATCCTACTTACGGTGGTAGCCATGCAGCTGTTCCTGCTGCTGAAAAGGTGAGCTCGAACAGGATAAGTACCTCACAGAAAATCGACGTAAAGTGGAAGTGTTTTTGCTTCCGCGTTTCGTCGGGTGAGTTAGACGATCGATGGCCCATACCCTCCCTCCCCTTCCTCTCACTCCTCTCCCTCCCTCTTCCTTCAACTCCTTCCCTTCCGCTCCCTCTCTCCTCCTTCCACCCTCATTCAAAAATTTCCCCCCTTAAAGGCTGATGATGCATTTGCAAATTCTGTAATGTTACAAATGTCCATGGGCGGTAATCACATACCATCAGCTGAGCCGTTCGCTTGTTTGTTAGCCTAATGCATAAAGAAAAACCCAGATTATTCCTTACCATTGGGTTCAAGCAATGAAAGGATACAAAGAGTTTAGTAATAATACGGTAGATGAAGATGATTCATTCGAATTCCACTCACCGTACACGTAGCTTGTAACGGTGTAGGCAGGAGCGTAGAGCTGTGAGGAGAGCTTGGGTGTCCTCGCAGAGACGGGCACCGCGGCCCTGGGCCTCTAGCAGTTGGGCCCGCAGCCGCGACATACTGGCCGTCCTCTCCCTGCGACAAGATTGTCACCATAAGAAGGAAGGAACTCAAACGTAAGCTGTCTCTTGACTTAGTTGCCAAAGGCCGCTAAAAGGAAATTTAATATCTGACTAAATTAATTGAAATGGTGTCACGGAACTGTGTAAACGACACTAAATTGTGGGAATTAGAAGACGTGTTGTCACGTGGCCCCAAGGTGTTTAGAGTTGAAGCTACAGTACTGTTCACAGAATTACGTTTTAAATTTGAATGTGGGGCCTTTATGGCTTTGCTAATCCCAATCGAAAATGTTTTTGAAGTCTCAAACAACTGTTCTGTTGTGTCTATATCCCCCAAGTAGTGTATCTTTATATAAATAATTATTCTATACGTGCCTTTGTCACTGAACTCCTCTTAATCCGTTTCGATATCGATATCGATCCCGTTTTCGATAATTTGTTTTTATTTGTTGTGTTAAGTCCCTAGATAGTTTAGATTCGCAACTGGACCCAGTAGGTGGTGCTGCCGCTGCTGTATTCGATTGGGGTCTACCGGGCTTAGTCTACTACAGTTTTCTTCCGACACCAAAAAGAGGTGAACTCACCGGCATCGTCGGCGCCACTCTGTCGCCCCTCGCGCCACCTTACGCGCCTCCGCGCAAGCTTCACGCTCCTGTACAGATAACAATAACTTAAAGCAATTAGATCCCACTTCGCTTCACGTAATAATGCCTTTTAAAACACTGTCTTATCTAAGAGTAAAATAGCCTACATACTATAATAATCTCCCTCTCCATTTCCTCCCGAAAAGTAATTAGGTTTCAATATCAAAAAATAAAATTAAACTATATCAAGAATTTTAGTGTTTACATTTGACTTCAAACTGACTTCGCAAACACTAGATTGAAATATTTTTATTTGCGTCCCTTAAAAGAAACTAAAGCGATCTTTACTGCCCTAACATCGTGCAATAGAAAACTATCTCTAAGAAGAACATAGAAGAATGTTATTCCTTCTTGTTTCGTCAGCAAGGCGATCATGACCTATATTTTTATGGAGTACTAGAACGCCGATTTTCTATCAGGGCATGGTACTTACTCGGTTCAAATCGCCCCATAAACGAATCGTTAACCTCCTTTTGAGGTCTAGAAAAAGGAAATAATTACTAAGGCAATTTGAATTTAATGTTGTTTCTTGTTAAACCGACTTACATGTTCGATTATCCCCTGTGCCTCATTGAGCTGCCGATGCAGTTCTATCATGGTACTCTGGTGCAGATCGCACTGCTGCCGCATATGCAACAACTGTGCACTCTTCTCTGTCAGCAACGCTGCAGAATACGCAATAGGCAATGAGAAAATTAACAACATGAAGACTTTAATCATGCAAATCAATCTACAAAATACGCAATAAGCAATGAATAACCTGTAGATATCACGTGAATCAACCTGCAGAATATTCAAAAGGCAATGGGAAAGTAAATATTTAGCAAACTTTAATCATGGGAATCAATCTGCAGAATACTAAATAGGCAATGAGAAAGTAAATAACTTACGAACTTTAATCGCATGTATCAATCCAGATTGACACGAAATGACATGTAATGCAATGAAAACTAAAAACGACTAGATATATTGGAAAAAATGCTGTACCCTGTAACTGTTGCAACTGCTGCGTCAAGGAATCACAGGTGGTGGTCTGCTCTTTGGAGCTATGTTCGACGACACTAAGACGCTGAGACATACATCGGAACTAGAAGAAGATTTTGAAATAAAAACAATTTGTATATCAAAAGAGAAATAATTAAAAAAGCCTTACTTGAATAAGAAAATGATATAGATTTTCATATTCAATATAATAGAAATAAACTTAACTCGTCAGAATTGTACAAATTTACTTTTCCTCTTATACATTTTATTAAAATACTAATAAACAAAGGATTACAAAGAGAGGGCAAGGCCAAGAACGAAAAACATATACTCGTAAAAGGGCAAATTCGGTATAAAACGTTATTAATAGAAGTAAAGTCTAACTATAATTTGTATAATTATTATATGCGGGCTTAAATTGATGCGATAAACAGAAGCGAAGGATAAATACATCGGAGAGTTTTTGATAACCTTGTAGCCATTTTTTAGAATAATAATGGCTTCCTGACCGATTCCGGCCACGGCGGCCGATCTACAAGAGATCAGCCAAGTGCGCAGGATATATTATAGTGCACAA
>DWHO01001884.1:0-14332 GCA_018247575.1 Eurytides lysithous rurik | reverse complement strand
CGATTCCCACCCAGGACAAAATATTTGTGCGATGAGCATAGGTATTTGTTCTGTGTCTGGGTGTTAATTATCTACATGAGTATGTATTTAAATAAAATATATAAGTATGTATATCAGTCTCGGTTTAGTTTGGGTCAGATGGCAATGTGTGAAATGTTCCATGATATTATTATATTATTATTATCACTATTTCATAATAATTATTCTTGGCACTCGCGTAACCACACATCGTTGACGACACAGTTTTTATCAATATTTACTATACTACTACAATACGTATAACATTAAACATGGTTAAACTTTATGAATTTTATTGTATAGTCTAAATCAGTGATTCTCAAAGTGTCCCACGTAGAACCGTATACCGAAACCGAAATCTAATCTTCACATGTTTTGACGCGTTTTGGGAATATGGTAGAAATTGATAAAAATTAGGTTCACCGAAACTAGTAAAATTTTGAAAGTGGTATACGAGAAAATAAAATTTGAGAACCTCTGGTCTAAGCTCTGTGTAAAGTCCGTCTGGGTATACCACTGCATTGCCAGTTGTTCTCGCTCTAACGTACAATGTTGCCAACGCAATTATTGAACATTGATAGACTATCTTATATCTCTAAGCGGCGAGCGCAGCGTAGTATTGTTTACTTCAAGAAAATTTAAAAGGAGTGAAATCCTTTTTTACACCACTCCTCACGTGATAGTGGAACAATGTCAAAGTCAGTAAAAATATTTTATTCGAAATTGGATTGGTGTACAATCAATTTTCGACGTCTAAAGACGACGTCTACTGCCTGTTCAGAAAACAATACATCTGTCCTGAGAAGAGCAGGTGTGGAATTTTCTGGACGTGTTCTGGAATCCTATTGTAAAAACGATGCCCATAAAAATAATTACTGACTCGTTGTAAACGAGTCTTGGGTAAAACAAACTTATTTTTGTTTCTAGTATTAATGTGATGAACGTCACACTTCCTGGGAAAATCATTAATGTTTTTGTGGAGGTAACATTAGTTAATTATAATTTTTTTATATACTATAATAGAGAAGAGTGAAATTCGGTTTCCGCATTTCGTATACGGAGAACGCAAGCGACCGGATAATTCGCTCGGCGTCCATTCCCGTGCATTAGAGCGGGAAGGTCACAGCGGCGCCTATACGGGCGCCAGGACGTCGCAGACATGGAGTGCGTAAGATCGTCAACTTGGACTATGACGACGCGTCTTCTTACCAACCGACTACAAAAAAGTCCGGTGGATTTGTTGGTTTCATCAACTGACTCTTATAAATTATATATGTACTTGCTAACATCATGAGAAAATGTTGATGGTTGAGCAATAGAATGAGTTTTGATATAGATGTGGTTTATGGAATAATGACATAGGCTTATACTTGTCCTCTAAAAATAAAATAAAATGCGATAAAAATGCAAGTGATTGAAACTTTTAGTACCTATATAAAAGTCTGATAAAAAATGCTAGAAGCATAATATTTTATCAACAATATATATATATAAATGTTTCAGTAATCAGTATGATTGATACGAACTGAAAACAGTTGACATGATTTTTGAACAGAAAGGTACAGAGTATGCCACTCTCTATTCTTATATTCAGTTTCTAAAAAAACATGTAGCAAAAAATAAAACAAACGGGCAAAGCAATCAGTAACACCTAGTTAATAACAATTTCTTCAAAATAATAAACATATATTGTATGCCTAATATGGTATTAGTGTCCTTAGTGAATTTATCATAGCATAATAGTTTATTAGTAAACATATTATATGTAAAGGTAATGTGCTGTATTGATGAATAACAGTAATAATTTTTTTTAATATGGATGTTAAAATATTTTATAAACTTTAACAAACAATAGATATTTTTCTAAATTTTTAGATTGATACAGAAGTAAAATGTAATGTGTTTGTGCCATGTGTTTATGTGTACGTAAATAAATAAATAAAAAATTAATAAATAAAAACAGATTTTTATTACACAGAACAACCTACCATAGGTTATTAAAAAAGCTGCAGAAAAAGAAAATGGCAATAGATAATATGAATCATGTTATTACATGTTTACCAATTCATATAATTTTTATCTGAATGTAAAGTTACAGATATGAAGATAATGTTATTGATAACACCAGATGTGATTTAATTAATGTAATTAAGCAGAGTATGATAAATTTAAATCAAATTTAAAAATGTTAACATGATCAGATACAATATGACTGACCCTTATTTTTTTTGTGTTTAAAAACATATTTTAAAAGTATATATTGTTATGAATATTATTTGGGGTCATGAAAAGTTAAATTAACTGAAATTGGATTTTGTGTAAAATAAAAATGAGTAAAATTAATTAGATTTAAAAGATAATACAAAAATTATTAATATTACAATAAAATTATTTGGACATTACTTAAAATATGAAATAGATTTGATGATCAGCATAATTAAGATACATGCAAAAAATATAAGTTGTATTGGGTTCGATTTTCGATCATGCAGTTAAGTTATAAATAAATTGGTAGATAACAGAAGCAATAAATTAATTTAATATTAACAATTAATTTATATTAATTATACTCCAATCTTCCCTACAATATTCATCGTAAATATTAACTTAAAGTAAATTCCACGAATTAATATACTAAAAAAACAAGTGTTAGAACTTACTTCAAAATTGATGCCAAGTCTTCTTCGGCGCCGTGCAAGATTGTTTACAATTTTTTTATCACTTTAAAATTGTATACAAACAACTTCAAAAAATGTAGTCTACTATACTTAATAATACTGTATTTGATTATATAAAATATAATTTGTAAGACAACACAATTAAGTCAAAAACGCACAATCAAAAATTAACAACAATTCACACCACCCCTCTTCCCTCCCTGAAGCAGCAACCACAGACAAACTACATATCTATAGTGTACGGAATCTATAGAACTAAACAAAACTAAGGAAATTTCAAAGCATTGTTACGTGTTCACTTTCGATTTTAATAGATTTTATGATACTCCTTATTTATTTATTTTATTAATCCATAGAAACAAACTAAGTTTTTAAATCTTTAAAAGCAATTCATTCTTATATTGTAACAAAATATCAATGATGTTTTAATAGTAGTATAGGAGACAATGAGATATTACATTTTTAGCCTTCATAGATAGAAGGTAAGTAGATGTGGTGAATATCAAAAGTATTGATTTAAAAAAATACGTTGAACTGGGAATTTAGAGTATCCAACAATACGGTGGTAGAGCATGCAGCTGATCCCGTTGCAGAATGGGCCGGCTCGGACCGGATAAGTACCACGACCTCACAGAAAATCGGCGAAAAGTGGAAGTGTTTTTACTTCCGCCTTTCGTCCAGTGAGTGAGGTGGCCGGTGGCCCATCCCTCTCCCTCCCCTTCCTCCTTCTTTCACTCCCCTCCCTACCCATTTCTCTTCCTCCCTCCCTTTTTCAAAAATCCCCCTTCTTATGGCTGGCAACGCATTTGCAAGTCCTGTTATGCTTCAAATGTCCATGGGCGGCGGTGATCACTTACCTTTAGTAGAGTTGCTTGCTCTTGTCAGTCTAATCCATAAAAAAAAATGTACTACTAGAAAAATTTATGGGACAAGTTTTAATTTTACATCTATATTCATTATATTATAGATTTCTTAAGTCAATCCAAAAATAATTATTCATATATGACCTAAAATATAATAAATAATCTTAATATAAACTATTATTATTATTATGACCTTCATTGTACTATATTAGATCTAAGTGCAATTCTTTGTTTGTTGTAAGACTTTGTGATTTAATTTTTCCGAAAGATATGTGTATTCAAAACTGAATTTAGATAAATTGTATTAATATTCAGTTTGGATTTACACAACTGCTATGCCTACAAGCTAAGGATTAATAAATTAAGGTTGAAAAATAAACTGTGATTCTATGATGTAATCAGTTCTCAATAAATTATCTTACATTTTTATCGGTCATCTCTTATTTTTGCTAAAATACATCACGTTTTGCGATTCGCATAAGGACTAAAAGAGTTCTTTGTCTTAAAAAGTTAACATACAATAATAACGTACCTTGTTTTTCATTATCTCATCACCATCACTTATTTAATGCATATTTTTTTTATGAGATATAGTAGTTTCAAAAGAGCATGTTTTACTTGGACCGTTTATCCGAACGTGATCATCCCGCCATTTTAATAATTTTATTTGACATTCCAAAAAAGCGTTTTACGTTGTGGTTGTTGTCAAATGTTACGTGATAAATAAAATAATAGAAATATATTTCTTAAATTACCTTGAACATATCGGGTAGTCGTAGTAGGTCTTTATTTAATAACTTGAGTTTTCTTTTAAAATATGTAAAATCTTTGATTGATAAAATTGATATGGAAGAAGAAAGTGAGTACAAGAGATTTATAATTTAACTATTGATATTTTATTTATCGTGTTTCTCTTTTAAACATTTCTCCATTTTAGAACTAATTCGCAAAAAGAAAAAAGCCCTAAACGGAAGCAATAGACGTAATTTAGCTGAGGCATGCAACGAATTGGCGACTTTTTACTATAAACACAATCGGTATAGTGATGCACTGGAAGAGTATAAAAATGAAGCTGCTGTGGTTAAGGAACTGGGTTTGCGAATGGAATGGGGGACTTGCAATCGGATGATTGGTGAAATGTATATGTTGATGGCAGAATTTGACAAAGCTCTTAGATATGAAGAGCGACATTTAGGTAAAATTTAAACTATATAAAAAAAATTAATCATAAAATACTCTTAGTGACTACTTTAGTAATCGCCTTAACTTTTGAAACTTCGGGATTTTTAATTACAAACAAAATGATTTAAAATCTGTAAAATACTTTATTTACAATGTGTCCTATTTGCATAAATAGAAAAAAGTAATTATTTAAAAAAAAAAATTTTGGCCTTATAGCTGTAGCAAAGGAACTAAACAATCTTGTGGAGGAACAAAGAGCCATGGCAACACTTGGTCGTATATATTTATTACAAGGACAAAGTTCTAATCAAGAAGATGAAGCTAAAACTTCTTTGACTGCTGCTGAAAAAGCATTTATGAAAAGTCTAGTGCTATGTGAAAAGTAAGCTACAATTTAAAATATAAAAACCATGTTTATTTTATTACTTTGGATATTTTAAGAAATAGGAAACTTGTATAAAGTTGGAATAAAATAGGAATGTTGACCACATGCTTTTTCATGATGAAATTTAATAATCAAATTATTTTGATCATATTGAAGATATAAAAACAACCGCTGTTTTATGCAATTCTGTTAAAATATACATACACATGTGTACATTATAGTAATATATATTTGATTTACAAGATATTTAAATTCAGCCTAGAATTTATATTGTTTTTAGAGGAGGCTGACAAACGAGCAAGCGGCTCACCTGGTGGTAAGCGATCACTGCCACCTATGGACATTTGTAACAGAATTTGTAAATGCGTTGCCAGCCTTTAAGGGGGGAATTAGAGTGGGAGGCAAGGAGGGGAGGGAGGGGTTGAATTTACACTTTCCTAAAAACTGAAAGCCTTTTAATAAATAGGCTTTCAGTTTTTAATTTATTATAAATTTGAAATAATAATAATATTATGGGACATCTCACAAATTGCAATCAGACAGCTGATGTACATTCTTCTATATTTTAAAGTATATATTTATACAGATAATTACACCCAGACACAGAACAAATATCTATCCTCATTGCACATATATTTATGTCCTGGGTGGGAAGCGAATCCATGACCTTTGGCTTAGAGCTTTGGCTTTTCACCAACCACTACACCAACTGGCTAATTGAGAGAAAGAATTTTATATATGTGATTATTTCTTAATTTACTGAATATTTTAGCTTTACACAATTCATTTATTCTTATCATATTTTAGATTGAATGGCAAAATCACAAAAAGTGAGCTACTAGATATGCGTGCCCGTTTATTGCTAAACATTGGTGTTGTACAAGAACATCTTGGATATCTGGACAAGGCCTTGGATTGTATGAACAAGGCAATAACAATTTGTTCACATCAGGATTTGCATGAAATTCTACACAATTGTTATGTAACAGAAGCATCACTCTACAGCAATAAGAAAAAGGACTCTGCAATGGCTCTTAGTTGCTTAAACAAAGCATTAGAAGTTGCAAGTAGACTTGAAGATAAGGTATATTTAAATTTATTTACTTTAAAAAGTCAGTTGTTTATTTTGTCAAATTAAAATATATCATGAAATTAATCATGTTATAGGTTCTTAAAACATGTGAAACATTGTCAGCTAAAGCAGATATTCTTTGCAAGATGTCTGACTATCAAAGTGCTAAACAAGTTCTCATGAAAGCCTGGAAATTGAAAACTCCTGATGATGAAGAAAGAGAGAATATTGAGTCTAATCTGAAAGTTGGTAAGTTCCTTTTACTTTGAGGACATATAGTACATATTTTTACATTATTAATCTATTTTTTAACATTAATTAACATAATTAATCATTATTATTATTGTTATCATACTTGTATATGAATCAAAGTACATCAATTGAATGACTATGATAACCATGTATATGGAATATTCCTTCTAGACATTCACTGGCTGATGTATTTTTTATGGGTTAGGTTAGATTAGCAAATACGAAAGCAATTCACCTGATAAAACAGCCAATTCATATGTTCTAAGTTTTCTCTGGAAACATTGCTTTCCAAACATGTATTTCTTTTTTTGGAATATAATCGAAAAATATAAGCAGGTGCGCCTGGTGATAAGCAAAATGCCTCTATAAATACACAGTGCCATATGGAATCTGCTTAGACCTGTGTTGTGCATGTAACACAAAGACCATCTTATCTTTGATGCCCACTAACTATGCAACATTGGCCTTCAAACCTGAACATGGTAGTGCTCACACATTGCTGCCCGATGGTTGAATAACTGACAATGGAATGGTGGCCTCTGCTTTAAAATAGTCTTATAGAAAGTGCATGCCGTGATATATGTGCATTTTTGCATTGCAATAGAATAACCAACAATGGTGTAATATTTCCTTTTGGAAGATACTGCAAATGTCCTACATTAATAGTTGCTGCTACTACTTCTTTTTCCTTGTAGATATTACTAGAGGCAATACCAGGTACCTATTGATTTCAATCATATTTGGACCTCCCATCTATTTTATGATGTTCATTTACATTTTAGTGGCAGCAATGTGCTATACAGAAGACCTACTAATATCTACTGACCCTACTGACCATGTTACATTCAAGAAATTGTACGAAAAACTAGGTGATGGTGCATGTCACCTTCGCAACTACTCTGGAGCAGTGGAGTATTATCTAAAGATGTTAGATCATGCAGAGTTGTTGGGTGAAATTGGGAAGACATTAATACCAATTTATGTCAGGTATGAGAACTTCACTCTTACTTAATATTAGCAATGTAAATGTCCACTGGTTGCTTTGGGTTTCTACAAATGGTGACAGGTGCGTAATAAACAATTATAGGCATGTTTTTGGCATTGGCATTATTTGATCTAGAAATTAATTTATTTTAATGACCAAAAATTGGAATAACATTGGAATAATTATGCAAAATCAAAGAACATGCAAGCAAACCAAAGCCACTACGTCCCTCGGAAAGACCTAAGAGTGCAAATTGATAATGATCATCACTTACCTCTTGATTGAAATAATTGTGAACCAAAATCTGGCATATTTTTTTTTTGGGGACAATAAATATAGATAAAATATATATTTTGTCAGTCTAAAGTTTTAACCCATTTATTTCAGCTTATACCAAACCTACAAGGATATGGGGTGTTATAATGAAGCATTACATTATTATGATAAAGAATATGCATTAATCAAGGATGTCCCTAAAGAAGCTTACACAACACTGAGTAATATTGCTGAAGTGTTATTTTTAGCTAAAAAACCATATGATGAAATTGAGAAAGCATGTGTTGAGGCCAGAAATGCAGTAAGTTGAAACCAACTTAAATGTAGTAATTTACCTTTTCTATTTTACCTTTTCTTATAATATGAAAAATAGTTTGGATGAAGTTGTTTGTTTTTTGTTGTTTGATGTTATTGGCAAAAAGGAAGTTATTGACAATGCTTTTATGGTATGTAAAAGCATTATCAATAACTTCCTTTTTTTCTTTCTAATCCTGTGGGGTTCTTTTTTATTATCATTTCCCCTACTACACTTAAAAACTGTGTATTTTTAGCTTTGTATAAATAAAGCCCTTCGGCGCAAACAATAATGATCATAACTAATCTGTTTGTAGGCCAGAGATTGGAACAAAAAGAAGTATGAAATTAGAATATTGAAGAACCTTCTAAAGTATCAAGAGGAGTATTTTGAAACAGACAGAATGGTACAGACTAAGGAAGAGTTGAGAGCTCTAGGATATGATGATTTTGACAATTTAGAAAACTCTGAAGATGAACAGAGTTCTTCAGGTGGTGGTGATGAAGATACTACACATATCGGTGACGATATATGTCTTGATGATTTAACAGGTAATCAATTAAATTCCCTTTGTTTGGTTTTTGGTTGTTTCGATATTGTAATATGTAACATAGGTTTCATATTACATCTATTTTTTTTTTTCATTAACTAATCTCTGCTATTCTTATTTATTTTCCATGTGCTTCACTATGGACAATGAATGTGAATTCATCTAGGTATAAACTTTATTATACTATCTTTTTGATGTATCCATGAATATATATTGTGTAAAGTACAAGAGTGCAAGATAAGACATAGGCTACTAAAATGAATTGTGTTTTCTATGTAATATTCTGTAGTTATTTTGCCTTATCCAAAATATCTGTAACATGCTTGAATAACCACAAATTCTTAAATATAGGAGATCTATAATATATTTTCTAATAACACATTTATAGATTGATATTATGTATATTGTACAAATTATTGTTTAGATCTATCGGATAATAATGATGAAGATGTAGTGGAGACCAAAAGAGAGACTAGAAGAAGAGGTAAAGGATTTGCAATAAAAAAGAACATGAAAGGCGAGACTCAACTACATGTTGTAAGCACAAAATATTGTTTTATTATGACATTTCGTAGTTATTCAAAACAAATAATACCATCAAAATAAATACAAATTTAAATTTGTCTATTTGCAATTGAGTTGATTTTTTTTCATGTTTTTCTCAGGCATGTATATCTGGAAACAAACTCCTTGTGGAGAGATTACTTGCAAAGGGTCATCCTGTAAATGTCAGAGATAATGCTGGCTGGTTACCATTACACGAAGCATGCATTCATGGGAATTTGGAAGTTGCTAACATATTAATAAATTATGGTGCCAATGTTAATGATAGGGGAGGGGCTAATTGTGATGGTGAGTTACTTCTTTATCACTTTATTGTAAATTTCTAATACGTTTTTTGTACTCAAAAACTATTAGTTGGTTTGCAGAAGTTATCAACTTCAATGTAGTTATTGTATTTGCATGCAAAAGTACCTTTTTTTATATTTATGTAGCATTGTATTTATTTACTTATTATTATTTAATGTTCTTATAGTAATTACATTATTAATATATTTGTTGATTAAAAATTCCAGGCATTACACCATTGTATGATGCTGCAAGCAATGGTCATTTAGATGTTGTCAAGTTATTACTTGATAAAGGAGCCATACCTTCATTAAAGACCGATTTCGGTGACACGCCGCTGAACGTAGTCCAAAAATGGCGGGCTGGAACTATTTTAACAAAAGATGAAGAAACTTTGTACAACAACATATGTCACAAAATACACAATTTCATCGACAAAACTGCTGGCTCAGAGATATGCCTAAATAGATCTAAATCAAATACACCAGTTAAACCCATTAAGGATACCACCCCTCCTAGTACTTCAAAATTGAGTACTAGAATTAAGGAATTAACTTCGCCCGTTTTTAAAAGAAGAAATATCATTGATGATGACAGTGATGATGAAATAAATATTTCTCAGAATGTTAGAAACCAAACTGCCTTCCCGTCAGATGATTCCAATGATTTTTCGGATGACGGTATACGGAAAAGCGAAAAAGACAAAAGTATAAGTGTCCGAGAATATAGAAGTGCAATATCAGCCTTAAGAAATAGGGGTATAGATTTACCAGAAGAACTGGATTTGAAGAAAGCTAACAAATCAAAATCAGCTTTGTTAGCTCCCGATGAAGTAGACGACGATTGGCTAGATGACGACTTAGGAACAAACAAAGGCAAGAAAAGAAAATTTGGTGATCCACTTATTGTAGCGTCTAAGAAATCCTCTTTCGAAAGTATTAAAGATAGCATTGAAAATATTAATAAAATTGAACCACTCATGGAAAATAATATCGATATTTGTAGTAGGCATAAAAGAACGCGTCTCAGCGATGTAATCGATGTTAGTGAAAACAGTTCGGATTCTGATAATTTTCAAAGGAACGAGAATGTTTCACCGAAAAATTATGCCTTAGAGTCTATGTCGAATATTAAGCGAGATTTAAATGAATCGAAATCTAGAGATACAAGAGATAGTATGAGGAGAAGATGGAAAAGGCAGAGCACTTTATTAAGAGCAGGATTTCAGAGAAAAAGAGACAATTTGGATCAATCTAGCAACAGCGGCAGCGACAGTGAATTTAATTCCAGGAATGTAAAATATTCCACACCCTCTGGAAAATTCTCTCGTAACTCTTCAGCTGAGAATTTTAAAAGCAATTCGAATGATGGGTTCAATATTGTACAAAATTTAAATCCTAACATATTGCAGCCGCTAAATATGGTACAACCAATTAATATTGTTCAATCGAAAAATGGGAAAGCAATGCAGACGCAAATATTACCGCCTGCAGCTGTTAAAGTTCATGTTGAGGATAAAGTATTTCTTATTTCCATTAAATTAGATACAATCAATAAGTTAACAATCAGCTGGCTGGTTGAAGAAGTGAAGTCAAGATATTATAAGTGAGTAAAGACATGATTTATTAAAAATGATTTGAAAGAAATATGTTAGATGAATAGATAGATGAAATATAAAATGGCTATATTTCATGAATTTGCTCATCCAACAAAGCAGCAAAACATTGTAAAAGACTAAAATGTAATAGCATTCTATAAACTAATACAAGTTACTAACATCTTGAAATAAACTGATACTTCTTGAACATGATTTTGGTGTCCCTTTTTGTTTTTTTTAAAAGAAATTCATCAATCTTTCCTATAGGTTAACAGGAGTGAGGCCAGTTTTTAGCCTTATGACGTCAGACGGTGCAATACTTTCTGAAGATGACCCCCTCAGTTTAGTTTTGGCGTCACCTGAGCTAAAAACATGCATAAGTAACTGGAAAGCATCACCAGCTGAAGAAAGATATTTGGAATGTTGTGAGGCCCTTGTAATATGTAAGTTATTGCTTTATCATTCATCTTATCATTTTCCTCCAATGTAATGTTATATAGTGAAATGATAAAAGAAATTAATTCTTGTCAGTATGTGTTTAAAATATTTTATTCTCTTTAAAAGATTCTTCTTTATTCTAAATACATAATTGTACATACAACATTGCTAATACATATGAGATGAATGAGCACTTAAATGTTCTGTTTCTTATGACACTACTATCCTCAGTTTAAATTGTAAAAACATTTTTCCCTTTCCTGTCCACAGCTCCATCGCAAGAAATTCAAAATGCGGTAGGCAGAAGTCACACCACCCGTAGACTTGCACTAGGTGCAAATACCCTATTCCCTCTACAAATTCGACCATTGTTTAGAGCACTCTCCCACCAGACACATATCACTGCCATAATGATAGCACACAATAATCTTGGCGATGATGGAATGAAATATTTAACTGATGCAATGTGTACAATGAAGTATTTATCACATTTAGATGTCGGTTCAAACAATATTACAGAAGAGGGGATAAAGATTTTATTGAACTGTTTCGAGAAATCATCTCGCCCTATCTGTCAAACTTTAGATGAATTAATATTGAGTCATAACCCGATAGGTGACAATGGATTCAAATGTATAGCAAAATTAACTCAATACATAAGATTAAAGACGCTTAAACTAAATACATGCAGAATAACTCATAATAGTGTGACTGATTTAAATAATATAAAAATGAATTTAGATTGCATGGAATCAATAGATTTAAGTAATAATGAATTAAAGCAGGTTATTGTAAGCTGCCTTATGACTTCATTAAGTCCAAATTATATAGTGGATATTGAGTTGGACAATATTGGTGTAGAGGGTAATGTGGTTGGAAGTATAGCTGCCTTTTTAGACTCTGCTAAGGACTTGAAGATACGACGATTTGGTTTGTCAAACAGTAAATTAGTGGATGGACAATTTATGCGGATATTTAGGTTGGTATAAATTGTAAAAAGTGTAAGATATTTAAGGAATAATAAGAACTGTGTATAATGGTTGTAATTCTGTTTTATAACAGTGATTATAAAAATAGAATCACGACCATACAATGTTAATGTGTTACAAATGTTTGGTTAGCCACATAAATTTTTATTTTTTTTGAGAGGGTCGCAACAAAACAAGCATAACATGCTAGTTGTAATTGTGGCTATTTAATCTCTTTAATATTAGAAATATTACAACTGTTTTGATTTGCAATAAAATATAAAAGAAGGTCTTTGGCGACCTTACTTACAATGCAACACGAAATAGATAGCAGGCCTGGATTGATGACAATGTAGGCTTCTTTTGCAGTCTGCCTGGAAAAGTACCACATCATTGCTACATTTGCCAGAAGTGGCAGAATGTTAAACAGTAATGTGCAAGCTTTACTCTTTTCCCATGTGCTTACTAATGTTTCTATGGTAATTACTCATAGAAGTACACCACCCCCAGGGTGATGAATACAGTGCAATGTCAATAAAAAAAATCCAAAAAATGTTACAGTTATACTGTGTGGCACTGTGCTGTCGCTTACTGTTAGGCACCTGACTTGCTCGACTCAAATTTTAATTTTAAAGCACAAAAACTTTTGTTCTGATAAATAAAAATTATAATTGTAACATTCTTAACAGAGAGCGAGAGATTCTGATGTTGATCTTATGTATCAAAATTGTATATAATATAAGTTTAACTTTTTATTTATTTCAGGAGCCTTAGCCGAGCAAAGCATTTGCAGTCACTCGCCCTTAAAAACAATATGCTGACATTTATCACTTTAAAAAAATTACTACAGCGCCAGCCGCCGGTCCCGCAGATAAACCTAGAGGGCTGTCATGATATTTTTAAATTTTCCCCCGACTCCGACTTCCAAGTTTGGCTGCCTGCTATTGATTTTGGAAGATGCATTCCAGAAATTAATGTAATACCGGTATTAAAATCTGATGAAGAGAGGGAAAGCTTCAAATTGTTCTCAAAAACATGGCTGGCGTGTTTTAAGGGTAGGGGAATTATTGAACACTGCGAAGGTGGGGTAACTAAATTCACAGCCAGATGATACCTATTGTATAGTATAGTTTAGTAACTTTTATTTATGTTTACATTACAATGAATGCAACTAATGTTAATTCGATAATTATTTATGTAAATATAGGAGGTAATAATGATGACTTATTAAATTTTTTTTACAATTTTAACCCTTTTTTCTGTTTAAATCTGTATTTTGTTGTATACTTGTTTGCGAACGCGGAGGGAGAATGCGCAAAAAATTATTGCAACTAACAGTCTAGTTGTCGATTTTTAAAGCATCTGTTGTATAGCTGATAATAAGGTTTCATAACGATATCTTAAACCTTTCCGGATGTTGATATCAGTATTAACCTGTAATGAGTCCTTAATCATTACTATGGTTCAATAGTAATAAATAAATACTCGTTAGTGGATGGTGTGGTGGTTCTGCTTCCGCGTTTCGTTCTAAACGATTTGCGTGTTGGTCCACCCCTTTCCCTTCTCCACCCAAAAATCTCCACCTTTCATGGCTGGCAACGCATTTGTAAAACTTTGGACGTAGTGAATGAAGGGCAGCAGCTATTGTTTACCAGCATGTGAGCCGCTTGCTTTCTTGGCCCGTCCACTCCACAAATTATATACCTTATATTTTTGTTTACAGTTGTCCTTGGTTCTCAATTGTATTACTAATTTTGTATGCCGGTATGATATGATAACGTGTGAGTTTATCATAGCAATATTAGTTACGTTTTGATATATCCTATTCTATTCTATTCTATTATTGTTGATGTTTTTGCTTTTGGCTTGCGCCATATAAAGCTTCATCGGGCACCGCACCCGTGGGAATGCTCGTTCCCACGAG
>DWHO01001883.1:0-14336 GCA_018247575.1 Eurytides lysithous rurik | reverse complement strand
TACGAGAACAGAGAGTATGCATAAAAATTGCATGATTGCATACATACCTTTATCCCAGAGCGAAAGATTCCTTTTTTTATTGATGTTTAGTATTTGTGTTTTTTTTATTTATTTTTGTAAGTAAATATTTTGTGTGTAAAACGCACTATACCTGAAAAAAATTTCATAACAATGAAAAATAAATTTAGAACTAGCCGTGGCGATACATAGTGTAAGATTAGATAAAATGTACTGGAGTTTATAGTATGACACGTGTATAAACTAAATAATAGTGTAATAACTAATAAATATTTGCGAAAAAGTTGTATACCATATACGTTTCTGCATTCGTACACACACCGAGTATCTACTCGGGGGATAACAAAATTATTACCCTCTTATTGTGCGGGTTAATAGTAATCATCTCTAGGGAGAGATCGTCCCGCAATAAAATTAAGGTTGAAAATTGAATTTCCCACAGCTCTCACATTAAATCATGTGTCGCATGGGAATCAATTTACTTTTTTTAGAATGATTTATGTTCATTTCTGCTTCTTTATCCCGATTATAGCAGTACCGCTAACAATTTTCGTTAAAACATAGCAAGAGGTTTAAAATTTTGCATCTTTCGCTCTAATTCGAGGAATGGAATACCTTTTAACAACACCACTACAAATCAAAGCCGCGATCTGATAATGCTAACACTTTAAAAAGAAAACATTTTATATACGTAAATGTGAGATCGCTTAAAACATTTAATAACAGCGCAAAAAAAACACTTTATAGCACCAAGAACGAACTAGTTACGCGTAATTGGATTCCGTAGCTAAATCCGGTTGAATCAAAAAATAATAAAGTTCTTTATACGGTAGTAAATCTTCCGCTCCTAATAAACCCGACTTAGCCATTCACCCTTGCTGTAATCAACGTCTAATTTCGTATTCGCAGCTTACGATAATGATTAACGACAAAGTTTATTAATTCGATTTGCGCGGATTAGAGACATCGTATAGTGGCGAGGGTAGGTGGAAAAAACAAACGAATTTGGCCAGGGTTAGCGCTCCGGGGGATCCTTTAAACGCTCGGTTAAGGGTTGCCAATTTGCAAAAGCAAAAAAAATTTGAAAAAAGTATCTTCACTGTTCTCTCTTCTCTATACTATTCGTTTTATAACTAGACCTATGCCAAGAACCATATCGATTCCTTGCTCGGCTGAAGGGTGATAGAATACAAAAGAACTGACGAACACATTCACGATAAATATGACATTAGTAAGTAATTACTAAAATTAAACTTTTCTTTGATACCAACAACATTTTACGTAAAATAATTAATATATAATTTTAATAGTTTTTTTATATTTATTTTGAACCAAATTTTGCTTAAATAACAAAAACTACTTTTATCTTATCGGAAGTCATGCTTAGTAACAAAAGAGCTGTAAATTAGAGCTCGCGAATGCATGATAAGCTATTATGAGGTAAATAATAATGTATATATACATATATATGTGAAAATGTAACTAGTTTACTATCAAAAGAACGATACTTTAATGGCCGTTTCAAGTTAAATAAATAGCCTAGACAAATAACGTATTCTCATCGATATTTCATCCAAGTCTAGAGAGTCTAAATACTTAGCAAAAACTTATGGTTTTAATCATTTTTACCATAGATAAAATCAGATACAGCCCTGGCAGTAAATCTGTGTGTCAACACACAGGGGTGTCCCTACTATGTGCCTCGAGGGATGTGTACGGTTTTAATAAAAGCATTTATTCAACAATAATGTCCTCGATCATCGTTTACTTGTTATACCCTATCATGCTTGTGCAAAATATATAGATATATAAAATTGACTCTTCCTAACCACTAAGAAAACATTTCTTTCGATGCA
This sequence comes from Eurytides lysithous rurik, assembly GCA_018247575.1. Classification (NCBI taxonomy): domain Eukaryota; kingdom Metazoa; phylum Arthropoda; class Insecta; order Lepidoptera; family Papilionidae; genus Eurytides; species Eurytides lysithous. The sequence goes on along the minus strand of DWHO01001883.1, from coordinate 12,462 downwards.
ATAAAACTTTAAGTCGTCAATAGAATCGATTTTTAATAATTGAAACGGATGGATGAATTTGTTCGCGTTTTTAATTTACTTTTATATTATAGTTTATTTTAACGGGACGGACTGAAATGTGTAATATCCTGATATTAAGAGCAACACGGCCTACTATCAGTTTACTAGCACATAACACAGACCACTAGCAGTATTGGTGTGTTTGGATATGATTTTATTATATACACATAGAACCCCAAGCATGGAATCCAACACCCAATGAAACGAGGAATTATTTTTTAGTTAACCCTTATTATAACTTAGTTAAGGTATAGCAATTTTGTAGTTTAACACATACATACATACCGACATTCAATAACATTCGACATTAACAACATCCTCCAAATAAGTTTATGTAGACTAAAAAAATGTCCTCAGGTAACAGATGATAAAATAATAAATCACGTAATATTAAATGTCATATTTATACTTTACCTATTTTTTTTTAAATACATTCATTTGTCCGTTTATGTTTCGGAACTGTAATGTTATCTGGGGCAATGACTTATGATAAGCAATTGTGGTACACAAAACTATAAAGATCACAAAGCATTGCCGAATAGTATTAAAATTATTAATTGCAGTATTCATTTATTCAATATCATTGCTTTATCATTACAAAATATCACAATGATCATAATAAGCATCTAATAGACTAGATACTAAAGAATAAACTTAATAAAAATAACTAAATAATGTTTTCTTTCTTACAAAATCAAAAAGATAAAGATTTAAGCCTGTATTACACTATATATGTATTTAAAATAAATTACTATCAACATACTATATGTACAACTAAATTAAAAGGTTCTAAGTCGTATTTGGTTAGATCAAATATCTCTTTGTATACTGTCGTGTAATCTTCTTATCGTGTACATTCTTAAAATGTAAAATCCGATATCGGAACACTTCAAGTCTTATCTCAGCCGTACAGTCGTGAACAAAATATTTAAACAAAAATATTATAACTGTATTTTCCTTAGTAAATGCAACAAGGTCTTAATATAGCAGGTGAAAAACAGACTTAACTAACTTAATGTATCATAGTCAAATCACACATAAATTACACGAACAACTACAACCTCATTTCAATAGCTTACATTTAAATATTCTAAAAAACTCGATCGTATGGAACTCGACTGTTTTGTCAATCTTGTGTATCTTGTAATAATATGTTACAAAACACCAAATCGTAAAAAAGGTAATAATCTTACTCTAAAAAAGTATGGATTAATAGTATATCTCCAACATCTAAGATTCGCTACTTGAAATAAGGAATCATTGTTACAGCACTATATAAACGAACGTAATAGCTAATAAAATTTACATGTTCAAATAGACGTGCATTGACATGATATTTAATTACTATCAACGTACTAACGCAATAAAATAGAAATGTTTAGAGTCCAATGTTTAGTTATTCCCTCGGTTTTACAACAAAATGGTCTAAAACGTGTCGAATTGTATGTGTTAACTTTGCAATTTGATGTGCTACAATATATAGATAATAAAGTTCAATCAGTGAATATTTAATAATCCAGCAGGTGTATGTTTTTTTTTGTGTATTATAATGCGTTGATAATATATTATGCGGCCTTAATTTATTGTTGATTGGACACATGTCTAAACTATAAACTTGACCATTTTTTTTATATATACAAATTACTTTCCAAATGTTTCGATACTATTATACATAAAGTACAATGTCTACTTTATGTATAATAGTATAGGACAACCAGACAACCTGTCTTGTAGCCAGGTTGTCTGGTTGTCCTATGCTACAATTCTTGTTTAATTCTGTATTGGTTTTAATTAGCGTACAGAACTCACTTACCTTCTACGGTATTATACGTTAACTACAATACATAATATCAATGATAGAAAAATTAATATTGCAAATAATGTGACCAATTTTGACGTAATAGCGTGTAGGTGATCTGCAAAAGAAAACAATTGCGTAATTTGAATAAATAAACATATTATCTATTTAATACCATATACAAAATCAAATTTAAATGATAATATTGTGCAAAGTCTAGTTGTATTGCTAAGGAAATTTCAATTCATCGTTGATTTTATTGCAGAGCCGCACAAATATGCTATAATTTATTTATGCAGTTTACAGTTTTAACAATCGAATGTAAATTAATATGCGTTTAAAACAGCGAGCAACATTGTTCTGCTTCTATTTACGCGAACACTACTATAAAATGAGAGTATTTTACGGATTTGTTTTTTTTATGGATTAAGCGGGCAAACGAGCTAGCGGATCACCTGATTCAAACCAATAGCCGCCGCCTGTAGACATTTCTAACATCGAACCTTTAAGGGGGAGGGGGGGATTTAAAAGAGAAAGCAGGAAAAGCAAGGAGCAGGGAAGCGCCACCTGCACTTCAGTCACCGAACAAGATGCGAAAGCACAAAGACTTCCACTTCATGCCGAGATTTTTTGGGAGGTCGTGGTACTTATCCGGTTCGAGCTGGCCTGGCAATCACCTCATCCTTAGTCATTATATATATATATATGAATCTAAACAAAAAATCCTTGTCTTGCCGATTACGACTTTTTTGAATTTTACGACTAAATGAAAAGCAAGCACTCAGTATTCCAGTTTGAATGCTAATGTTATGAAAAAGGCATAGATGATATTTGTCATATCATCAGAATTTTGAATTAAATATAGTATTGTGATATAGTATTATAATATAATGGTCAAGACCAAGACTAGTTCATCTCGTCCTTAATCGAATCAATAAAGTACTAACACATCAGAAGCACAGGGGTCATGTTTATATAACTTTTGAATAATAAAATATTCATTTCTACCTAAATATGACTTACACTAAGTCTGACTACAGCATACTAATTAAAAGAAAACGAACTCGTATAATCCCCTAAAAGTCCTATACAGTTGATCATAATAATGTTATAGTAACAATCTTTAAAGTTTCGCAAAGTAAGAAAAAAATTCTTTATACAAAGAATAAAAAGGTCATTAACCGCGATTAACAGCCGTTTCTAATTTAATAAAATCTCAATAATTTGAAAAAAAAATCAAGTACAGGTGTATTTATTTTTTAACTGTTTAAAACAGTTATAGCCATAAGTACCGCGCAATTAATTTACGTAAGAATTATCTTTATATATGTACAAATCGCTTTAATCGCAATATCTCTGAGGTCATGTTTAATTCTTTCCTTATTATTCCTCTTTAATCCTTACACGCTTAGCATACGTAAATTATATATTATAATTAATTTCATTCTATAATATTTATCGTTAAAAAATTATAATATTTGATTAGACATATTTTGTCTAAAATCATGGTGTATTATTTCATTTCATTCACATCCTTGTTTTAGGGTTAAAAGTGAAGACAAAAATTTGTGATAAATAGTTAATTCCAATACATTAAAAATGAACAAAAATTTGGTGGCGTTCAGTATAGGTGGCGTGTTAATTTTATTAATTTCTACGGCTGTATCTTTGTCACTTCTTTTGCCACGAACTGTACCAAATGGGGAACCTGATGGCTGCAAATTTGTTGTGATCGCTCATCGAGGTGCGAGCGGCTATGTACCAGAACATACTCTTGGCGCATACGCTCTTTCTATCACGATGGGGGCGGACTACGTAGAGCCAGATGTTGTGATGAGCGCTGACGGACATATCATCGCCCGACACGAAAACGAACTAAGCCTGACTACAGACGTAGCCCAACATCCCGAATTCGCAAACCGTTACAGGACTCAAACTGTGAATGGAAATGTAGTCAGCGGCTGGTTCTCCGAAGACTTTACCCTCGCTGAACTGAAAACTCTACGAGCCGTAGAACGCATACCGAACACTAGGCCAGGCAATGCGCGAATGGACGGTGCCTTCGACGTACCAACATTCCAAGAGATAATCGATCTGGTCAAAGCCATGGAGCAGAGCGAAGGACGCACCATCGGCATTTACCCGGAAATCAAATATTCCACACATTTCCAGAATTTGAGCTTAGCTATGGAACGGCCTTTGGTGGAGATATTTCATAAAAACGGCTACGTTGGCCCTAATGCTCCTGCTTACATTCAATCCTTCGAAGTAAACAATTTGAGGGAGCTCAGACAAATAACGGACATCCGTCTGATACAATTGTACTCCGGCAACCCTATGAATCAACCTTTCGATCAAGCGTTGGCGGGGACCGGGTTGACATACTCCGATATGGCGACAGCTGTCGGTCTTAAGGAAGTCGCGACATACGCCCAGGCTGTTGGACCTGACAAGGGTTACATTATCCCCCGTAAATCGGATAATACTTTGGGCGAACCAACAGCATTCGTGCGGGACGCTCACGCTGCTGGTTTAGTGGTGCATCCGTACACTTTCCGCGCAGAGAACTCATTCTTGCCGGCAGAATATCAGAGTGACGACCCATCGGCAGCGGCTATTGGGGATTTCAGGGGAGAGCTGGAAGCTTTCATCGCCACAGGCATCGACGGGTTATTCGCTGATCAACCGGACGTACCAATACGAATAAGGGATAAATGTGTCGAGCGAACATAAAATTTTTTTAAGTGCAATATTGTTGTGTATCGTACAAATAATTTATTACATTACATTACGTTGTTAAAGTTAAATGAAATAAATATTTATATTAAAATATATGTGAGTCACATATTTAGTTTTCCGAATATGAAGACAGGATAAAAAAATATTTTCGTATTAAAAACGAAGCAACAGTTTCGAGAGAACCCATGGAACAAATATTTCTAATAAATATTTGAAAGTAGCTACATTCACACAGTTGACAACATACAGCCATGTTTTTGATATGTCTGTCATACAAAACAAATCGCAGCCTAACTTTAATTTAGCTCCATCTTACTTATGAGTATTTTATATAGTAGATGTTTTCGCATTAATAGTGACTGAAACTGGAAATTGATTTCATCCATTTTTTTTCCTTTATTGTTTCCTTTTGAGTTCTTGGCGATGATAAGATTGATACATAATAATGTCGCCTTACTCTTGGTAGCTTATATACAAGCACATGCCAATTCACCTACTAAGTTAAATAATTTGTGTTTTCTTAAATTTATAAAAATGTGTCACCATGTCGCATACCTTATTGATAGAAAATATTTATTTTTCATTCAAAATTAAACAATATTAGTCACATGTAATGAAAATTAAATTTATGTCTCAATTAAGTTTCACTTTCTTGCCAACTATTTTAAGAAAATTAAGATATTAAAATATTCTGTTAACTTTATATATTATTGATAACTGTAGTTATTTTTATTTTGTTAATGGTTAGTTATCACATTGAAATAAGAGGACGGGCAGGTTTTTTTACATTAATGTCGAGTGATAATATAAATTAGAAATAAACAACATACCGTGTTGTGATAAAATGTATTCTATAGATACTTGTTAATTTATTACATTTTGTATTCGTTTGCGATATAAATAAAGAATACTCCAAGTACTTTTAAATAAGAATTGTTCCTAAAGAATAGTATAAACCATATATTAATACGTGAAAAGGATTTTTTATACACAGTATATTAACATCACTTTAAAGAACTATATTACGCAATAAAGACTTCTTTTGTTAAATTTCGAGTACCAGGCGACCGCTTGTTTTTATTATTCCGTAATTTAAACAACATTTTTTGATCACAATGAAAATTTTAGGACTATACTCGTATACATAAACCGATCTCCATAAAAAATAACCTGGAACTATACTACTTTAATTGTCCTTTTTCTTTACTGCTTGTTAAAATATTTCAATCAAATTAATGAATGTTACAACTATAAAAGCATAAGCAATATTTTGTTCATACTTTATAAACCATGTATAATGAATAAATAGTTCTAAACAAATCCACGTGTTATTGTTATTATATAATTTATATTAAAAAAGTAAATTTTTGGAACATCATAAAATTACAAAAATAATCTTTATTTTAATATATTTATTTTATTTTTTATGTACAAACGAGCAAACGGCTCACCTAAGCGATCACCTCCGCTCATGGACATTTGTAATATTACAAAAAACGCAAATGCGTTGCCTGCCTGTCAGGGGCGAGATTTTGGAAGCGGGAGGGAGGAGGGTGGTAGAGGGCGCGGGACAGGAAGGAACGAAGGAAGTGGATGGAGGGAGAGGTAGGAAGGGGAGGGAGGGGATGGGCCACCGGCCACCTCACCAGACGAAACACAGAAGCAAAAACACTTTCGCTTCACGCCGATTTTTTGTGAGATCGTGGTACTTATCCGATTAGAGCCGGAGCAGCGGAAGCAACCGTGTGGCTCACCGTAATTTATAAAGTCATCACTGTAATAATTAAGATTGACAATTAAACTTAATATTCGAACCTCGACTATCGAATCGCCAATCGGGATAATCGAAACGGGTTTGTTTTAGTCGAGATCATAGACACCGACACCACAAATTAGTGCTAAAATTTCGATAATTTCAACCTTATCTGAACTTTTTTCGCCATAAGAAAATGACGTTGCCGCTGGAAGTTGAAGGACTCGACGTTGAAGCCTACAATTTGGCACAAGTTAAGGGAGAAATATATCAAAACTGCTCGAAGATTCTCCGTAAGCAGGCTAACAAGCAGGATTTTAAGCAAATGTTCGCAGTACAAAGTCCAATCAAAATGAAATTTCTGAGGAAACCGTAAACTTCTGAGGAAGCCTTGCAATATACCGTTAACAACAAAAATACGCAAAATTAAAAAGAACTCACGACGAACGACTCGTCAAATCTCGCTAAAACTTATATGGGACCACACGACAAGTACCAAATATAATAAAAATCATCAAAGTCGGTACACCCAGTAAAAAGTTAAGAGGTAACACACATAAAAATATACAGTCGAATTAAAAACCTCCTTCTTTTTTGAAGTTTGTTAACGCTTAAATTCGTTAAACCATATCTGATGACTGTAAAACGGTCATAATAAATTGCATGCATTCTTACTTTTCCTATACTTTTTTATTATTTACTACTTACATCTTTTTCCTTTCAAAAACAGGAATCGAATTACAAACCGATACTGTCTTTTTTTCAATTTTAACAATTTAAAGTTCACGCTATCACTGAATCGCTGTCAAATGAGACAAAATGCTGTTTTTTTTTGTAATTTTCCCTCTTAAAAAAGGGTTAAAACGGTCGTATACGCCGTACGGCCAGTGATATCAATACATTTAGAAAACGACTTATCAAACAGCCCTCGTAGTAGTAATGAAGTATACTAAAAAACAGGTAGAGTAATAGTAAAAAATAATACAGTTTTACGTTTGTTGTGATTGAACCTGAAAAACCTTTGATCTTGTTAGTGTCTGTTAATTATCATCAGTTATCACTTACCATTGTGAAATAATTACACTCTAGTTCTAATATGCAAACACAGCTGCGTACCGATTTTAAGGACAATAATTAATAAGGATTAATAATATTAAACAACAAGGACAAATTAATAATAATAAAATTAGAAATAATTGATTACATTTAATCTTATTATATTGTCCAAGAGCTTCTGGTGGATCAAAATGCGTGGAATATAGTTGATAGACTCGTATGTGAGATAGATATTATTGTATTAAGGTAATACTGTGACGACATTTTAAAAGAGCAACTGTTGAGTTTCTTGCCGGCTCTTCTCAGCAGAACTGCATTCCGAGCCGGTGGTAGCTCCCTCACGAACCGAGATGTAGAAATGGCGATTCATAAGTACTTGTAAAGGCCTATTTGAATAAAAATATTTTGATTTGATTTGAATATTTCCAGCGACATTGATGGACACAGAGATATACCGCCTCGTATCTCTGGGTAACGCGTGCAATGTAGAGCAAAGCAATTATGTCATCCAATTCATATTATGTATGGCAATGTGTTGTTATACAATTTAGTAGCAAGACTAGCTCGTTTGTTCCTTTATCAGTTTGTGAGAAAAATAACCGTATATCGACCATACGTATTGGCAATAAAATAAGTGCCAACCATGGACAACTAACATACTAGTGAGGTTGGAACTGGCTGCCAACCTTCATGAACGGTTTCTCATAGTCATACGCTAATGCAAAAGTTCAAATGTTTCTACTTTTCGATCGGTCGGTGGGATGATGATATTTTTGTACCAACAGACGTAATAGTGCGCTTTAAAAAAAAATCACGTATGATAAGAGCATACGTAATAACTGTAAGAAAGTGAGATTAACAACCACTTTCAGATTTTCAAATTTTATAAGGATGTTCTTAATACCAAAATTTTCTTATATCGTTGTATTAGTGGTGGCTTCTGAATATACAATGTGAGTCGATTGCATGTAACGTTGGGTAAAAAAATTATTTTCTAATCCTATGATTTGCATCGGCAGCAGCCTTGAGGCGCTTATGCGTTTAGCTGCGTGACGTAGTTGCAAAGTCGATATATAAATGTTTTCCTCTTACTTTTGTATCAGTTAAAGGTCTCGCGTTATTAAACGCGGTAATGTTGCTTGATAACGAAAAAGATTTTTAACTTATTTTACATATATTTATTTATTTCACATATACAGAGACAATGATAAAGTTCGTTTGTTTGTTTGTTTTGCGTAGTTAAGAGGAACGATAATGTTACAATCAGCGTGTAACACTGTTTCGTTTGTCTGTACACATTGACATCTTCGAGCGGGTTACATCGTGACCAAGTGCTCTTGGGATTTTGTGTAGGCGTAACGTCTCACACAGACGCAAGTAAGTTAACAATACAAGCGACGTTTTTAATTGAGTTCTACTGTTTAATTTTAAAAAAACACCACAATACCGATACTTCCATACTAAATTAATGTTAATATTAGCTTGTTTCATTTTATGAGCTGAAACAGTTGTGGTAATAAATTTAGCATTCAGTTCGAAAACATAGATAGCTATTATAAATGGCTAGAGACATCACGCTCACAGTTTATGTTAAATAAATCGTGACATACAATGTTATAAGAGATAAGTTCATATCTTAACACGGCTGATACAATTTTATAATTTGCAATATACATATACCTATTGTTTTATTATGATATAATAATAATAATATCATGGGACATCTCATATATTGCCATCTGATTCCAAACTAGGCAGAGCCTAAATGGCGATCAGACAACTGATAAACATACTTATATATTTTTAAATACATATTTATATAGATCAGTGTTTCCCAAACATTGTTCTGCCATGGCCCGGTAATTTTCACACTGCCCCTTCGTGACCCACTAATACTTGTAAACCCTAGCCGGTTATGTAAAATAATACACATTTATAAACTAAAAAAGATTTTTAATACATACTTTGGTATCGCCTTTTAAGTCACTAAATTTTAGTGTGATATATGGAGCTACTGCTTATTTTTTACCAAAGAATCCAAGTTCGGTGAAAATTACGAAAGTTTTACCCTAAGATCTGGTTCCACTTCAAGTCGGTTTCCATATTTATTTTTAAGGTAAACTAGCGTATTCCCAATACGGTGACCCGGTATTTTATTTTGTTAGCCCGGTACCGGGTCGCGATCCGGCAAATGGGACACGCTGCTATAGATAATTAACACCCAGGCACAGAATAGACCTATGCTCATCGCACAAATATTCAAACGCCCCGTAGTAATAAAGAAGAAAATATTAGAAAACATTTTTGAACTCAATAGATCTGTGTTTTAGAAGCTTTGAGTGTTGTTTACGTCAATATTTTGAATAAATTCTTACCTTACAAAACGCATAAAATATTACGTATTTAAAGTTTTACTTTGATAAATGTTTAATTAAACGCCTGATTATTCTCGATAGATGTTAATAATACATATTTAAATAATCATGATTGATAACTAGGTTTGAAATATAAAATTACAATAAAGAACTAAGTATTGCAAAAACTTCTTGTATTTCATTTATTCTATTTTTTCCTACATATTGTGCTATTTATTTCATTGGTCAATTTACCTCAAGTAATAAATTATCCAACAAGTCATGGGGAAAGTCGAATTAGATTTCGTTTTCCGTAAGAGTATACCTACTGTATAGTATCATAAATATGAGGTTTATCTCGATATAGCTTAATAATATATTTGTCTAATGTAGTAATACTAGATAGATATAAAAATGCAAGCGTTTTAAGTAAAATTTGATCAACAATATCCGGTATTCTAAATATCGAATTTAACCTAAAGTAAATCACTGTTCATGAACAAGTAACATAGTAAAAAAATATGTAATATCATAAAAAAACTTTTGTCGCAGAATACTCAAGATGGGACGGGTAAATGCAGTTTGGCTTGTTTTAGCCGTTGCTGGAAGATTCTGTTTAGTTTCAACTGTACCCGCAGCTATCCCCATTTTGGATCCATTAAAAGACGCAGACCGATGTAAGCCGCTCGTGATAGGGCACAGAGGCGCCAGTGGCTATGTTCCCGAACATACCCTGGGCTCTTATGCCCTCGCAATCACGATGGGAGCTGACTACGTGGAGCCAGACCTAGTCATGACGAAAGACGGACATCTAGTCGCACGACACGACAATGAATTGGGATTGACCACAAACGTCGCCCAACATCCCGAATTCGCCGATCGCTACAAGAATAAAACGATTGACGGAAATGAAATGAAGGGATGGTTTACGGAGGACTTTACACTATCCGAACTGAAAACTCTTCGGGCAATTGAACGAATCCCCGATATTAGACCGGGCAATGCCCGTATGGACAGCGCCTTCCAAATACCAACATTCCAAGAAATAATCGATTTAGTCAAAGGCTTCGAAAGCAGTCAGCGGCGTGTTATTGGGCTTTACCCTGAGATTAAACATAGCACTTATTTCCGATCTCTAGGGTTACCGATGGAGGATCTGCTTGTTGAGACCTTCCGTAAGAATGGCTACACTGGCGTTCCGGCTCCAGTATACATTCAATCTTTCGAAGTGGACAATTTGAAATACCTTAAAACGATCACGGATCTCCGTCTATTGCAGTTATATGAAAGTGACCCTTCCGATCAGCCTTTTGACCAAGTAGTGGCCGGTACAGGATTAACGTACGGTGATATGGCCACGCCAAATGGTCTTAAACAAGTGGCCACCTACGCTTATGCAATTGGTCCGGACAAGAGCTACATAATCCCTCGCAATGCCGATGAGACATTGGGAGAGCCCACTAGCTTTGTCCACGATGCACACGCAGCTGGTTTGAAAGTGCATCCATACACATTCCGTGCCGAGAACACATTTTTGCCTGCGGAGTTTAGAAGTAGAGACTCTTCCAAAGATGCAATTGGTGACTTGAACGGAGAGCTCAGAGCTTTCTTTGCGGCTGGAATTGACGGCCTCTTTTCTGATCAACCAGACAAAGCTGTAGCTCTAAGAGGAACATGCTGATAACGTAAGACTTGAATGTGATGTGACGACAGAGATAGTTTATTATTGAACTACTAGATATATTATTCTTAAAAAAATTGTTAATTTTGTAATCCTAAATTCCAATATTTTTGTCTATAGCATTGATGTTAATTTGAAACACTACAGATATTTACCAACGTACTTATCAATTATTTGTAACCACGGATACAATGATCATGAAAAATGTAAAACAGTTTTATTTAAAAAGTGTACTTTTCCAAATATACTGCTATAATATTTATACCGCTAAGAGAATTCTTAATTTAAAATAAATATTTACTCGGTATATTTAGTAATAATAATGTCCTCCCAACCAGTTCCGGACACGGCGGCCGATCTACAAGAGACCAGCCAACTGCGCGAGATAAAATATAATGCACAAGCGCTTGCGTAAACACAGGTATACTCACTCTTTCTTTACTCTCATAGCCCAATGGGACGGATCACCGACACGACCGCAAAAAGATCAGGCGCAGAAGCGGTCATTAAACCGACCTGTTAATAATGACTCCTTCAAACCTGCGCCAGATCGCGTCGACAAGAAGCCGGGAGCGACTTTTACATACCCATCCAACGCATGGATCACCTTACTTTTCAGACAATCGGGCGATCGGCCCTTAATGCCCTTTTTCTTTTTTTTTTATTTACGTGGGGTAAATGCCTACGCATACCCGGACTTGCGGGGGCAAAGACAGGTTATTTCGGACTCCCACCGACTAAAACCCCCACGATGTTCCACCTAGACGCACATAGACAGGGTCACGGGAATGCTTTCGCACACTTCCGGGACCCTGCCAGCGCTGGCGGCCTCCGCAACCCCTCCTCTGGGAGCCCTCTGGCACCCTCTCCTTCTTCAGGCAAGGCGTGCTGGAACATGGAGCACGCCTTCCTACTCGCCCCCTTTTGCAATGGCCAACGGACCACCCGAGTCCGCTGGCAGGAGGCCATGGGTGCTAGGAAATGGCCTGCCGCTTCTGAGCCTGAGCCCAAAAGCGACAAG
>DWHO01001882.1:0-14344 GCA_018247575.1 Eurytides lysithous rurik | reverse complement strand
CGCCCCTTGCTCTCACGGTTTTGGAGAAATCAAGTGTTGCTATTTGCAAAAATTTTTGGCCCACCCTGTACTATGGATGATTTCAAAATTATCCATAGTAGTACTGCTTGATGTCGCTTTATTCCAAAGGAACTTCGAAGTTTTTGGATAAAAATATACTCTCAATATCAGTTTAGGTTTCACGTTGATATTATATAGTGAATATAGTGTCTGTTGGTACAATTTTTTGGATCGGTAAAGCATTTGGAAAGGAGTAGCACCGATAGGGGTTGAAAAATAAAAAAAATTAAATCGATAGGTATCTATACAAGCAAAGTGAAGTGTATACAAAATCGTTCAAAATTTTATTAGCTATTCGTTTTGTTGCTACTTAAAGAGAAACTTAACGAACTGTCACTTTAGCATTTATTATATACTGTTATGTTGACCGAAATTAATTCATAAAATCAATAAAAAAAAAATTAAAATTTCGTTATTGTATCATTGAGCTGATATAAATTCGAAAGTGTATTTGTTGGTTTCTTCTTCTTTCAAGCAGCAACGGATCAACGTGAATTTTGAAATATAAAAGTAGTCGGTACTAAAGAAGTCTGAAAATTAACAAAATTAAAAATCTAAGATCCGATGAATGTAGAATTTCTCATAACTGTTATGTTCGTGTTCTCTGATACACTTTAAGAAAATCCAGTAGTAGGAGATGTATGTATGTAAATACAAATATCAGATATGTTAACAGCTTCTTTGGGCTGTTCTATGTGTTGTTTGTATAAATAATCACCTGGTTTTCCTGGTTGGTTTTTCCAAACCGCATTAAATTCAATAGCGATACAATAGTAATGAAAAAAAATCTGATGATATATACAAGCGTTTACCTTTATCACGGGGTTGTAAAATCTATCGAATTAGTTATGTATACTTTAAGCAGTATATATGGCAGCGATTACTAAAAATCAAAAGTCATTGCTCACTACTCACTGTAATCTCTGAACTATATGAGTCAGTTACCGAGGCATCTCATTCAATTGGTTACTCGTGTGTTACGAGATATTGCTTCAATTATCAACACTATTTTTGTTATTTGTTTCTTAATAAATGTGAATATTTCGATTACTAATACAAAACACGGTTTGCATATAAGATAGGATGCCACTGTAAATTTAATGTCGTATGAAATCTGCCAAGGATTAACAAAGAATTGAACGAGTTACTGTTCATTATTACCAGAAGATTGGTATACAATCTCAATTATTTATTTCGAACACCGACATATGATTCTGCTTTAACTACACACAAACATTTTACATAAAAGTACTATTTCAAATTAAGATGACTTCGAAGGGAAAGAAACAAACTGATTTAATTTCAAGTTATCGGTATACAAATTTATAAAAAATCTTTTTAAAAATCAATAATTTAAACCCACGATAAGTGATTTTGGAGTCGATTCAAGATCATGTAAAGAAACTATAAAAAATCTACAGAACTTTTAAGAATTATTGACAGTTGAGTTTAGTGTCCGAATTCTTAATTAACCATTTTTAACTGAAATAATTATAATCAAATGATTCATGTCAGGTGGCTGGAAAAAATTAAATAATTAGACAATGAACAACTTACAGGTAACTGGCGAACATTGGGGTTAAATTTGTTTATTTACGTCGTTTTTATTTGTAAATTACCCTTCATTTTTCTTTGCTTTGCCGTGACTTTTTCCATAGGTTAGATAAAGTTAAACCGTATGCTAATCGCTTTTCATGAAGCTATTATATAAAAAAACTAATTATTTATTGTTTCATTTGAGCGTCTAATTATAATTTAGCAAATAAAAGAAAAGTTTAATATGAAGGAATACATCAAAGAAAATATTTTATGTGAACATTACCCTCCTATGTGTTATACAAAGGAAGCGTGAGAAATAGAAACATTTTTAAAATTCTTCATTCCATTTAATTCACGCAATAAAAGAGTGAGAGAACAGTAAGAAAACTGCCTGGGCAAATGTGTGACAGTTATAAACAACTTGTGTTTGATAATCGAAAAGAATTTTCGTTTTACAAAAATATAGTGTGAAATCGAGAAAATCTTCGCGAGAAATCAACAGAATAACAGCTCAAAATAAACCTTAAAAATCGAAAAAGTAATAGTCTTTTTTATCTATAAGCAAAGCGGGAAATCTAAGCATAAAAGATGATGATTTTTTTGAGTAAATGGCAGGCTAAAGACCAAATCCATCGAGAAAAGTGTCGACCGCGGTGGACATAACGCCCGGAGCGTTGGAAACTTTGGGAGCGGGCCGAGGCGAGTGCGAGCGTGAGTGGTGGCGGGCGCCGAAGGGATGCAGGCAGCCGGGCCCGGTGGTGGAGCGGGCGCAGTCGGTTGCGGTCAGTGTCGCTCAAATCGCGGCGCGCGTTGGTCGTGCGTAGTGCGCGCGCGGAGTGATGCCCGCGAGATGAGGCTCCCGCTGGTGCTACTGTGGCTGGGCGCGGCGGCAGCCTGCGGCCCGGGGCGCGGCTTCACCAGGCGCCACGGACCGCGCCGCATCACGCCCCTAGTGTTCAACCAGCATGACCCTAACATCGGCGAGAACTCCAAGTCCGCCAGCGGACCTTCCGAGGGCCGCATCACCAGGGACGACGAGAAATTCAAGGACCTGGTGCCCAACTACAACCCCGACATCGACTTCAAGGACGACGAGGGCACCGGCGCCGACCGCCTCATGACCCAAGTAAGTCCCCCTGGTGTGTCAACTCGCGCCAGTCGATAAAGTCCAATGTGGCTCGCGGCAGGTTTTGATGCACTTCCTTTGGACAGTCACGGTTGACAGTTGGAAAGTTGTGTCGCGAAACAATAGTCGCACTAGGCGTCCGCTGTTTTGAAAACAGCTCCTCAGTGCGCGGGTAGGGACAATCGACGGTGTAAACATTACTGTCCGCAGAACAATGGGAGCAAATTGCGGGCGTTACGGTAGCTTCGTAGCGATTGTAGCAGTGCAATTACGCAGGCATCGGCCAAGAGCGTTTTGTCTCTGTGACTAATCGATGAATGATGGATCCTTTTCAATTTTGATGCCAGTTTCGGTGGATATATGGCCGTCGTAAAGCCAGCGAGAGAAGGTGCCCGGAGTCATGCGTCGTCATTCAAGATGTTTTGTATTCGGATAATGTGCTTACGGGAAGCTTATTGTGCGCCGTTACTTCATTGTAGTGTATAGTTCTTAGCGTTGCACGTTGCATCTTTAAAATTTTTAATAAGCGCAAAGTAATAATTGCGTTATAAACAAACAAAAATGTTCTGAATATTTACCATCATTAAGATGTTTTAAAACAATCTCTTTGATTTTTTTTTTGTTGACTGTATCAATTTAACACTTATTAAGCTCTTTATATTTGTTTACATCATATGGGAAAAACGTTTTATAAAGCTTAAACCGCAAAGAGGTCGCATTATGAATTGTCCAAATATCTACTGTAAACCTCATTTTGGCAAAATTTCCAAATATCAGTCAATATTGAACGTTGACGTACATTGCCTTATGGCATAATATTTAAGTTAACATAAAAGAGCGGAATTCGTGGTTGGTAAATAAGTATTAGTGGCCATGCATAGTTAAAGGTGTTTTTTTGTTGATAAATCGTTTAGGTGGATTGTTATCTAAAAATATAGGTAAATATTTATTTTAAAATACTTGTCTTAAGATGTCTATCAAATGTCAATTAATTCACATAATATATACTCAGTTCTAAGCTTTGCCCGAGTTTAAATCTAACTTGAATAATATTTAATAGATTGTAGTCTATTTAACAGTAAACTTACATGAAAAGTTTCAGAAACAAAAATAGAAAACATTGAAAATTAAAGGCAGTGTTATATAAACAAAATTGCAAATTAATTCTTTAATTATTACAAATTCTTATAATTGATCAAAACATCACTCTGAAGAAATATCGGGCATTTTCGAAATAAACATACCTTACGAAACTGGGTTATGTTTGTGAACACACAAATATTACCTTCGGCCATGATTTGAACCTGGCGTCGAAGACTCGAATAAGTAAATACAGCTAAATTTTTGTTATATAAACGCGTGTCAGAGCGCTAACCCCTTAAATTGAATAACCAACGACAATTTGTTATAAAGCGAAAAAAAATTTATATTCTTTAGAAATTCAATCGATTGTTTATTAAATTAACGCATGTAAATAAATTATTTACAAGTGATATTGTAAACTAGATTATGTTATTTCGCTAAATTGCCAAACTATGTTTAACAAAAAAATATAATGCTAAATCCATCTCATGAAATTTGCCGAGATCGAACTTGTAACCTTCGCTCAAAAGTTGCATTCTAAGAAATTTGCGTCAGTTTCTATATGCCAACTATTGCAAAATTTGCCTGACAGATTCCTTTTTATTGAATTTTTTTAACCGTTTAAATGAACAGGTATTTTCCGTTGAAGACCTTTTTCTGTTTGTTTTAGTTTAGGTATTAGATTGAACATTTTAAGAGAAATGATTTTTAGATAAATTTTGTCAAATGTGCAAAATTTTAGTTTTGGTTATCATTATAAGGGTAAAGACTCGAGAGGAGTTGATTATTCATGCCTTGAAATCGTAGCGAAAGAAGCTCATTCAATACGTTGTTATGCTGTCTAAATAACCAATAATAGGCAAACCTTAATAACTGACTTCTTTAAAGTTTGCTCCTTTAATATGTAGCAGGCATCTTGTTTAGTTTTAAGAAATAAAAAAAATATATATTTATCAGTAAACGTAAGGATGTTATGAATAAAAAAAACTTTTTAAACCTATTTCATAAATTTGCTACCGGCCCGGTTAGGTAAAGTGGTTAATACGTCATTTCGCTATAGTTTTTGTCGAGTTTTAGGTCCACCGTCCGTCGGCCTTGCTCTAATGGCTTAACAAACATGGGCGCATGTTGACAAACAAACAAACATTCGCCATCGCTCATACTATTTCCTGCATGAAGTAGGTCATTTCGAAATACGACACACTAATCCCGTCTTATATCCAGATTTCTCTAATAGACGTTTAAGAGCGCGTTTTATGTTCACACCAAAGGATGAACGTGTAAGCTGTGGAAGAGCAGTTTGTAACGCCCGTCCGACTTTCGAAGTTCAAATTTTATATTTTCTGTATGAGAGTATCAGGCATTTGCGTAAGATTTAGTGTGATGATAAAATTCACTGTCGTATGTTAATGAACATGGTCTTATATCTTCTTCTTTTTATAGTAATAATCTTGTGTGCTATCTTAAATAAATACCTTAATATTAAATTACATAGTATTTATACGATGTTCTATGTCTATAATATTAAGATATATCTACTGTCGCTTTTTAGTATAAAATTGATGTAGTGAAAGTGGTTTTTTTTATATTCTTAATCAGTTTTATTCAACGAAACTGACATTAAAATTCCGTATGTTAATTAGATGTTAAGGCTAGTCTTCAGCCAATTCGATTAAACTTGAGCTAGGTTAGGATTTCAAATCACTATGACAACATAAATCTTGACGGGCGTATATCAATGCTCTTTTGTCTATGGTTAATTCAAAAGGTTTTATCGTTAATACGATCACTTGTATCAACAAACAGTTTTGACGGCATTTATAATAGCAATTCTTTTCACCATAATTCCTCACTAATATGCTAAGCTAACTAATATACAAAGTTTCATAGAATATTTCAATACACGATGACAATAAAATATTGTTGATATATTTGTTTCAATAAAATTCTTAAATGTTTATTAGCCTTATAAAACCCAATTGAATATTATACTTATTTCTAAAATTATTTGAAAAATTCATAAAACTGTATGAATAAACGTAATTTTTAATTATTAAAAAATTAAACAAAGTATAAGATTTGATGGCGTTTTGGTGACAAAATAATTCAATTTTTTTCGAGTTTATCTTATTGCTTGTGTTGTTTTATTTGGAAAATGTGGGATGATCTATCAAAGGCGAGTTAGAGAATGTCGGTTATTTTATAAAATAATCTGTGGGAACGGTTGTCAGTTGTGAAAAATGTACAGTACGACTCGAACCATATTCAAAAGATGTAAATATGTATAGGCAATGCATAATCATTATTTAGATAACATAAGGGTACGACAAAGCATTTATGGAATCCATAAAATTTGCTTTACACAGGTCTAATATATAAAAAAAATATTCGTTTTTAAATATTCATCACAAATCAAATCGAATGGCAAAGTGCGGATGTAGATCCGATCATAGTCGCTAAACGATAGTGACGTGTTTATTGAAGCCACTATTTCGGATGCATGTTCGACGCGATATCAATCCGTCGTCGGTTGTTGTGTGTGCAATTAGTTCACTTGATTTAACCGCCTTCAGACGGGTTGTTGTGAGCTGAGTGCGAAATTGAGGACCGTTGTCACGTTCATTTCACAGACGGAGGCCATTTAGATTGTCAAAACTGAACGTGTGTATAATCTGTGATTACGAATACAGAGTAATTATATGGTCATTCGTATTTTATATATTATTTTATGAGATTAAATAAATTAATGATCCTTTCGACTGGTCACGTTGACAACTTTTAAAATGGCATCAATAGATAGATAACAAACTCTTCCGTACCCTTTATGTGTTAGGACATTTGCCCATTTCGCGAAAGTGTCAAATCAATGTCAGTCATTCTTCTTTATTCTACTGCAAAATACAAGTAAATATTGAGAGTGGAGACAGAAAATTGTACATCTGAAAGATTGGCGCGACACCTCTCTCTTACTCAGCACGTAAGGGGTATCGTTTACTATTAGGCACCCGACTCGTCTTGTCACTTCATAGTAACAACAATAAATCGGTCTTCTGAAAGTGTCGATCAATCAGATCAAGCACCCGATTCGTGCCACCATAATAAGATTAGAACAAAATATTTTATCGATAGGTTAAGCCAAATATGTGGATATGAGCGATCCGAACTGACTGACTGATCCAATGTGCTTTTGGAATGCAGTTATGTGATTATTGTTATAGCCGCACAGACACGGGGAAGCGGCGGCGCGAATCCGCCGTGTGTTATGTTATGTGCCCGCCGCGGGCAGCACATAGCCGGGCCCGGCTCGGGGCCTTGCATTCGTAAAAATCTCAAAACCGGTTCGCTCCTCCATTACTTTCTTTCTGCCTCCCGCGTGCCTCCCATTTAACTCGGGCCCACTTTTTATCGGGAATCGGTATCTCCCTCTAATAGTATTATTTATTTCTCATGAATAAGGGGGGAATATAGTTGGGAGTTAATGCTTACGGGAAGCGGCGCGTTACATGCCACGCTTCTGAGATAAACGTTGCGCCCGTTCCATTGGAGGCTGCGTTGGGAAACTGACCCGCGCGGCGACAGCGGGATTTATACCGCTCCCACGGGCTCGTAATCTTTGTTAATGAATTATTGTTTTGATTTATGCCGGACGTTTTCGACTGGCTAAATGTTGGGCGCGTTATCAACGGGCCGGCGAATCAGCCTGGGATTTTAAAGTGAGAATGTAAATGTAAATAGTATTCGGTTAAAGCCCGTGCGTCTTATTAGTCGTAGACCAAAATAGAAGAATGAATCGTTGATCACAGTTATAATTTTAAAACTACACATATTTTTACATAGAACAGAGATTTCTCAGGATTAAAACAGCGATCCTACGATATGTTTTCCTTTCATGTTTCACCGAAAACTGAGTAGTAAGTAGCGTAATAGTTAATGTTTTATTGTGTAGGTATGATTTATTACAGCACGTACTATATTTTGATTCCTGAACTCTCTCTCTCTTTGTTTTACTTTTGGTATTTGCTAGAAACAATATCGGGCGAGTTTATATGTATATGGACAATTCATAAAATCCCGAGTGGATTTACGGGCGGTCGTAGAGTAGGTGCTCGTATGGTATCGGTTTTCTGTTAGGAAATCAGTTGCCTATGTCTCGTAGGCTAGAACGGCGGACCGCAGAAAAGGCGTGCGGCCGCAACCCGCGCGTCTTTGATTCCAATCGGAGTCGCTCACCAGTTTTATGATGGTTTTTATTCGACATTTCCACATCCTCGGGCCCGGGACGCGAATAAGCGGGGTGGGCGCGGTGCGCGGGGGCAGGGGGACATAAATATCTCGGTGATTTACGGCCAAGGCGGTCGCGGGATAGGTCAGCATTATTCAATTTCGTATTTGAGGCTCGCGTTACAATGAGCTTTTAAGGCGGCGCGCAGATAGGGCGACTGCCCGCGCCGCCTCGGTTGCTTTTGTTATCTAGCTCTTAGACGTTATACGGCAGATTAACGCGTGTTTGACGTTCCTTAACGAGCGAGATTAATCCGCGTTTGTACACTTCTCCATTTTTTTATTTTAATCTTGCACCTCCTTTGAGTTCACCGTTCGACGTCGCCGTGAGATTACATTCTTTCGTACTTCGGGATTAAGTTTGTTGGACTCGCAGCGATTTGCTATGTGTCATTATCCTGATCTTTACTCGGCTACCCGAAAACCGAGCTTGTTCATAATGATCCTAATTAATATTATAAACGCAAAGTTTGTTTAGTCATGTTTCACACAGACGCAGGAAAAACAATAGGTTCTTATGACTTTTAGTACAGGGTTATATTCCCATCCCAAGTGTATATGTATATATACATATACGTGTATGTATATATATACACTTGTAATGGGAATTGACATTGGCTCTTTCATCTTGGCAGGTCTACAAAAAAGCGGAAAAGGAAAAGATTACACTAAATAACGGTCCACGAAAACTGAACTTGTTACATATTTAAAAAGTTGCTTTGCTTGGCTCAAGATTTCTTTTTCTAACTTTTTAAGGTAGCTTCATTTTTCTAGTTATTTTATTTTTAAAAAATATTCAACGAGCAAAGCAAACAAAAGCTTTATACAATCAAATCGTTTTAAGGTCACTTAATTATCGGTTGTTAATATTGATTTTATTTTGCCCAGCGATACGCTAAAGTGGTTCAATTTGTTAGCAGCAAAGACACCGCCGACCAAATTAGATACTTTTCGGCTTATTAGCGCTAAATAAAAGAGCCCAATTGGGCCCATCACTTTGTGAATAATTGACCATAATCAAATTAATCCTAAATTCTACGGTGGGTTTACAACGTTGTAAAATGTAATAAAGACCTTTTAACGGCCACATTATAAAATTTCTTGTTTACTATAAGTAATCATATATTTTAATGTAGGTATGGTTAATAAAGCTAGCCAAGAACTGAGAGGCAATTGGACGTATTTATTTTATTTTTATTTTGATAGTTTATACTAATTTCCCAATTCGCGTGTGCGCGTAAGTTTTTTTTTCCTTTTGTAACCGCGATATTTTGTTGGTTGCTTTAAAAAAGGTTCTATTTAAAACTTTTTCTACGTTTTGCAAACAAACACAGTCCTCGTCCTGGTCGATAACGGATCGGCCACCGCACTGATACGTTCCA
Source organism: Eurytides lysithous rurik (assembly GCA_018247575.1). Classification (NCBI taxonomy): domain Eukaryota; kingdom Metazoa; phylum Arthropoda; class Insecta; order Lepidoptera; family Papilionidae; genus Eurytides; species Eurytides lysithous. The sequence goes on along the minus strand of DWHO01001882.1, from coordinate 4,873 downwards.
GTCTGAATTTTTTATTTGGTTTCGTAGAAACAGTCCATTTTGTTTAATTGCATTGCTATTAATAATATCAGAAAAGAGCTTTTTGTACAAAAACATATTTATATTGATTATACTCATTTTTTTGGCTATTTATTATTATTATGTCTTTAATGTTTTTTTTTATTGTTAATTTTTATTCCAACATTAGTTATTTAGTCAATTAATAGAAAATTCAATAAAATTTGGAGGGAACTGGGTAAAATAATATGATGGATGTCATTATGTTTCGTTATCGTTTAATTAATAATGCAATATGTTTGTAAATGTGTTATTTAAAAAGAATACATATTTTAATTAATTAATTGCATTTGTCACAAATTTATCTTCATGACCCGGGTTGACTGGGAGAGAATAGCTAAAACAAGATAATCCTTATTTTTAAGTAATTTATTGCATAAAATGTAAATAAAAATAATAAAAATAAATAAATAAAATAAGTGTCTGATGTAAAATAATTAAAAAGCTTTAATAAATAACGGGTAAATGTACTGATAGAGATGTTCACTGTATGATTACGCACGCACTGTGCATAATCTGTGATCAACTGACAGAGACCATGCGTTTGAACTACCACATCTGCGTTACTGAATAAAGTAAACAGATTGGTTGAAATAAATTGATCGACTTTGATGTTAGAAGTTCCCGTTCGAAATCTAAGAGATTTTAAACACACGTTGACCACGAAATTATGTTTTGATTTTTAAAATAACTTACTTCTCGTGATGGAGTAACAAAGAATCGTGTTGGTAATGATAACACGATTACTTATATATTTTTTAAACGATACTTTTTTATGAACTTTAATAGAATCTTAAGTTACAATCTAGTTGTAAGTGGCAGACTTTAATAAATGTAGTACCCTATACCATTGTATATGAATAATTTATTTAGGAATAGTTCAGAAAATGCATTGATATTTAAAGCGCATTCCCATTTGCATTCGTTCCAATAGATGAACTATTACAAGCAAGCTAAACAATACAGAAATAAATAGCGAAACTAATTTCTATCAGGCAATATTCGTTAATTTATTTTCCATTGTTTAGCAACAGCGTTCTACATCATAATTATTTGCGGCAATGTTACTATTCTCTATGCAAAGGATAGAAATAAGAATTTCGCATGTGTACCGACCACGTGAGTTGTCTGAAGTTAAATTAAAAAAAGAATAGTTAATTAATACATACAAACAACAACATTATATAATAAGAGGTGCAGAGAAGTGCTTTATGCACTTTTCACACTCAACCAAACAGAACAGTGTAAAATTTAGATAACTTCTATGTATATGAAAGAAAACTTTAGAAAGTCAAAGTTCAAATATCGTATTTGTATTTTGACAAAATTTAACGTAAATAAATTTAATAAGATAAATAAAACATTGATCGTTTACATTTATTATATTAATGACAATGACATACATTGGTCCAAACATAAATGTCGTATTTAAAAATTACGATGATAAAAATTGACACTCTTTGTTAGAAAATGTAATTTTGTCGAATTTATATTGTATGCTATTGAGTAGATAATTTACGATTAAAATGTGAATTTAGTTGTTGCTGTTGTTGATAAATTCAATGCATATGTATTAGTGTAAACGTAATTTTCGTCAAATTTCGTAGCTTCTTCAAGATCCTATTGCGTTCGGGATTAAGACGGATATTGTGAGTAGGCCCTTCCACGTTCGCAAGTGAACGTAAGCACACTTGTCCAAACACAGGCCCCGAACTGTTCAAGTGATAGGTCTTTGAACCTCGCGCGTGTTTGCGGTTTGTTTTATATAGTCGCCTCTTAAGGTGGCGATAAATTAGCGATTTGCATCCCGCCAGCGAAAGTAAACACTCGTGATGTATGTAAACGCAAGTGTGTCAATATCTAACCGTGGATCTTCAGTACCGTGTGAACGTAGCAATAACTGCAGCCACCTGCGCTTGCGCTTGGCGCGTATTATTCTTTCTCGTGTTTACGTGGGTGTACTCGAAAGTGAATAGAGTCTTATAATACAGGCACAGGCACAGGCACAGGCAGTGGCGGTACTACCATACAAGCCCAAAAGCACGGCTTGCCCTACTAAGGAGCAATTTATAAATTTTACCGTTGTAGTACCGCCACTGGGTACAGGCACAGACCCAGAAGTGGGACATATTGTGCTCGCAGAGGAGAATGAAATTCGGCAGAGTTATAGTTTATAGCTAGAGTTACAGTTTTGTGGACATTATTTTTTTATGTTATTCATGAAATATATATAAAATTAGATAAGTTAATTCGTTCATTGTTCACGTTTACACTAAAACTTGTCAAACCATAAATGTCATAGTCAAAAAACTATATTATCCAAATACTAAAGAGGACTCTCAAAAAAGCCTCTTTGATCGATTTCGATCACTAAGCGGTCGCTAGTAATAAATTAATTTGCTAAAAGTACCAAGGTCTTCTTTTCTTCAAATGATCAAAGATTCGTTGCAGTACTTATAATTTTCGTGTTCTGCAAGTAAGGTAATCGGAGATAAACATTCACATGGACGTTTATCTCCGATTGCCTACACACAGTATATAGCTTGCTGATTAGTCGATTAGTCGTAGCTTTTGTTTGTTAGTGATATTTAATCATGAGAGAACAATATATGACCGTTACTTCTTCCTACTGCGTGCTTTCAAAAGTTCACTTTCTAAAAAAAATTCAATCGGCAAAAGTCTGATGTTTTTATTTAATTATATGAAGGATTAAAAAATGTTTCTTTAAAGTGAATAGGGCTAAAATTTATCGCCAATAATGACAGATACTACAAACGTACATAAATTATATATAGCATTTAGATATAAGATTTAACGGCCCGCTGCGCTAAATGGTAGTTTCAAATAATTAAGACCAGCATAGATAATGAGTCCGATTATAGGTGTTACTGTGCAAAACACAAAAGTATGTTTCGAATGCAGTAAACTAGACGACAAAGATTAAAGATACGCAAAGTCGCAATTTAAAGGTTCAGTTTTTAGTATTATTTATTAGGAATATCTCTAAAAACTGACACATTTACGTTAGGTTTCTTTTCATAAAGAAACAGTGGTTTAAGAAACTGAATGTCTTTTTTTCTTATCAAAGTTTCAATCCCGAAGTTTTGTCATGCATGCTTTTACATCAATAAAATTGATACGGGTTAATTGGCTAGAATATCGCGTACGATGTACGGTGTAGTTAAAAAAAAAATAATGCGTTTTTAATTTTTAAAACATTTAATTTAAAGCACGTATTAGTGACTCACCGTGAATCGGAAAAAACATTTTGTGAAAAACGGAAAACCTATTACTATACACTTTAATTAATCAAAGAAACTTGATGAACATAGATTGCGCATTTTAGTATTAAAGTAAGTTTTAGTATAAAATAAAAAGTTTAATGAGAAAAACGTAGGCGCAAATGCGTTTCTTATTGTTTGCGAGAGTGTCTCGTTGGTTTGTTTTAATTATTCAGGCAAATATTTGTCCTTGTACAGCTGTTGCCGCTTATCGTACTCTTATCTGTCAAACCCTAGTCAATGCTAAGAGACACTGCCGGCACAGTGTAGGAATTACGACATTTCATACTAACACTCGTAGTACGATTAATTTGTTTGCTTTGGTATTAGTTCCAAAAGAATCTCTTACTAAACTCGAGAATGATGCACGCACAAAATGCGCGTTCTATTTTTAAAAGATCCAGATAAATCACAAATTATCACGGATCGTTCCAGTATCGCCTATAAATCGAAGGGATTTCACTGCAATAGTTAAAATAGGGCAACATAATAGATTATTCTGAGTGTGTTAGTTGAGGATAAAATCGGGATATGCCTGTTGATGTTAACATCAAAACGAAGATTAATATTAGTGGTGGGTAAAATTTGATAAAATCTATTACTCTTCTGCACGTTAAACAACAAGAGTATATACGGACATATTTTGGAAGCAGTGTTGTAACAGCAAAAAATTACTCTTCTTTATAAATTGTTTTAATTTCTGCAGGGTTAAAAAATTACAACGATAATTAAATCCATAACAAATCATATTTATGTTGTCTGTGTTGTCTGTGCATTAAGTGCTAACATCGGCATGCAAGTACGTGTATAAACACGCATATGCATATGCTAAACCGTGCTCAGACATTTCTTTACTTGCATATTTAGTTATAAATCAACTTACTAAACTTTTTTTAGTTATTGTTCTAAAATTAACATGACATAATTTTCTAAAATGATAAAGTCAAAGTAAACAATAAAAAGCGAAGATGTGGACAGAGTGTCATTTGTCATTCCGAAAAAATGGCTGAACTCACTACGGGCAAACCGGCGGATAAGTACTACTTCGGAGTAAATCTACATTCCCATCCATTTGCGCGTGAAAGAGGTTTGCGAAGGACGTAAATATCAGGCAGGGCTACGCGTTGGTGTGTCCGCGGCACTTAAATCTTACACCCAATAAAAGTGCACCTCGCGGGCGCTCAGTGCGATAATTGGTCCCGCTGCGTATGAGTACGATTGCTGGTTTGACTCGAGCGGACTTACTCGGACACTTTTACGATTCCCATTGGTCTCGTTTAATGACGTGTGACGGCCCGGAGCGGGGAAACAATGCGCTTGTAATTGAATTTTTACAATGTCGAAAATTCATGACGCCTTGGAGGCGTTTCGCCGTGACGAGTTGTTCTGGTCGGACACAGGAAAGTAAGAAAGTAATCGGTCAGTTTTATAAGGACTATATGTACAATTCGTTTCTTGACTTTTTTTTTTTTATGTAGTAGGCTGACAAACGAGCAAGCGGTTCACCTGATGGTAAGCGATTACCGCCGCCCATG
>DWHO01001881.1:0-14345 GCA_018247575.1 Eurytides lysithous rurik | reverse complement strand
GCAACATCAAGGGACTCGCAAATGCGTTGCCGGCCTTTAAGATAGGAGTATGCTCGCTTCTTGAAGGTCCCAATGTCGTATCGGTACGGAAATACCGCTGGCGACAACCGAACATTTTCAGTACCCACAAATATTTTAGTAGATCTATATATAAGTGACACTTAATTATCTTGAGTCTTTAAAGGAAAATGCTGTGAACGTTCTAACTCAAAACGGATAAAAAATTTACAGCAACCAAGAATTGGTTATTTATCTAGTTCCGTATTTTCATGAAAAAAAAAGATTAACTTTTCATAACATTACTTTAAAAATTGATGTGTGGCAATCTATTGTAATTGCACGTTTTCGATGTATACATCGTCTTCAAAATATAAACGTGGACGTTTTTTTGTGCATTTAAAATTTTGCAAATATTTTTTTAAATAAATATATAATTTTATTGTAGCGAGAAAATTTATTTTTATATAATTATATAATTATGATAAATTAAATTTAATCTTTTTATGCTGTGCTGCGAAAATAACTAATTGGTTATCTATCAAATTTTGAATCTGTGGTAAAAAACCTGCATGCGGCACAGAAAAATTAAAAAAAAAAAGCCTTGAATTGTGTTCATACAGTAATCTCTATACCAGTACTTTAAAATAATAAAATGTCTGACTGGGACACAGTTACTATTCTCCGGAAGAAACCACCAAAGGCGTCAGCATTAAAAACTGAACAGGCGGTTAATGCCGCACGACGTCAAGGTTTGCCAGTAGACACGCAACAAAAATATGGCGGAGGGTCGAATAAACAGCATGTTACTACCAAAAATACTGCTAAACTTGATAGAGAAACAGAAGAATTACGCCACGAAAAAATTCCCCTCGATTTAGGAAAACTCATTATGCAGGGAAGGCAAGCTAAAGGTATGAGTCAAAAAGATTTGGCAACGAAAATATGTGAAAAACCTCAAATTGTAAACGATTATGAAGCCGGTCGCGGTATTCCAAATAATATTGTACTTGGAAAAATTGAAAGGGCAATTGGAATAAAACTCAGAGGAAAAGAAAGAGGCCAACCATTACAGCCTCCTGGAGGAAAGAAATAACGGATTCTCTGGGAGGCGAAGACTTAACTCCGATTTGTTTATTGCATAATATTTATCTCATTTTGCAGTTGAAAGTGTTCTCTACTATGTACAAAATAGTAACATCATTTCAAAATATGATGTAAGCATTTATTTTTTCTTGGGTTCTGGAATTTTCTACATGTAATGTTACCACCTCAAAAAATATTGATGTAGATAATGCTCCGTGGAATGTGGATGTGATATGCAATAAAGATAGTTTTTGTAAATTGAAGTTTGTTTATGCTAAATTTCGTCATAATTAAGTAAAGAATAACTTGGCCTTACTATTGAAGATCGATATGTAATCTATTTATTAAATTCCTACAAATTGTAATCAATATATTTATCTTTAAATATGATTAAAGGTTTATATTAATAGAATTTTTAAATGTTAATTGCCTATGCAAACGTTAAATCTTATTTGTACTAAATAAAATTTTACAAAGGCTGATGCTATCGTAATAGTCTTGCTAATTCGATTAGCCAATTATAATAATGATGGTGGCTAGTAGTCTGATATACAATTGACATGTCCTTATGTAAACAAAATGGATGTTAAATAATGAAAGTAAGGTTTTTGATAAATGAATTGTATTGTTAAATGACAGTGTCTTTTCTTTGTCCCTTTGATATATTTGTCCGCATACAACAAAATGTCTTTCTTTGATCTCCTCTTATGGCGTGATTAATCTTTTGTTTTTTCCGAAAAACGCCACTTGTCTTTTTTTTATTTTCAAACTTAAATAGGGCTCATAATTTAGCATATTCTATATTATCAGTGAAAATTATTCTATAGAATAATATAATTTTTAATTTCACATTGTTTCAACATTCCGTTTTTTTTTTAAATCTTAACACGTGCTTAAGATAACGTAATGGCCAAACTGAACTCATTTTATAGAAAATCATTTTTTTCTTATAAAACGAACGCAGATTATAAGAAGACAAAGAACTTGGATGGTTTATTTGAACTTACAAATTAAGTCAGCCGTTAATATTAATCGGTCCGAAATTACTTAAAATTTTCGTCTTTTTGAATTTTTCATCTAACTTCATCAGACTGGCCGAAAAATAATAACGTTTGTCTCTTCAAAAAAAAAAAAAGAACCTCCAGTAGAAAAAAAAAGTCGGTACATGCCAGAAATAAATATTTCAATTTTATATTTGTTCGTCTGGTAATAGTAGTAACATAAATTTTTCGATGTTTTAAAAATATGAATGACTGTCCATCTGATTCCGAAGAGGAAATTTTAGTGTATGCAGAATTTAAAGATAGTGTAAAGATCGAAAAATATAGAAACATACATGTCTTAGGTATTGATAGAAAAACTCCTTTATTACAACTAGACGATACATTTTTTACAGGTATTGAAATGAAATCATATAATAAACATGAATTTATTGGATATAAACAAACAATGCGTTCCCAACAAAAATAGTTCTATTACATTTTAAATATCACATTTTACACGTGTTATCTCTGTTATTCATATTCTAGGTAATTTTGAAAATCCATTAGGCACATATTTGTTTTTTGAAGAAGATCCATCTCCACAATGTGCAGATCCTTTATTTGATAAATTACCTGAAAAAAATTTGAAATACCTGTATAAAACAACAAAACTTCTAATTATGGAACATGCATATGTTGCTCCTAAAGAAGGAACAGGTAGGTCTTATAGTGCATTACTCATTAAATATTGAATGAAAGGTTATGGAGAAATACAGTTGTTGGGCATGAACTTGTTTAGTATTTACTATCTAACATATTGTCATAATAAATATAATTAGTTTTACACATTATCATTATGATAAATCAATTGAGATGCAGCAAAGTAAACTAAACAAGTGTAAACTTGATTATAAACCATATTGTTATGGTTGGTACCTCACTATTAAAATATTACAGTCATAGTAGGTTTAGGGATAAAACAATATCACTAAAGTATCAATACTTTTACTTGATATAGTATTGGTTGTAAAATTATTGATACTACTCAAATTCGTCTGAAAAGTATTAATTAAGTTTTTAAAAGATTAAGATAAATAAAACAAGAAAAAGTATTAATATTGTTGACCTATATCATTAGTTATACAAAAGAGGACTATGAAAAAACCTATTTTTGTAGTGGTGGCCGAAAATAATGATTATTGTAAATGTGTGCTTGTTAGGTGATTTCTATATACAGTGATTAAAATGATAGAATTGGAGTACACCATCTTTATAAAGTCTTTCGTAGGGAATAGAAGTACCAACAATATTTAAGTATATTGGTGCTTGCTTGCTTTCTTTTAAACTGACCAATAGACTTCCCCTTCAACAACATGGAAGAATTGCATTTCATAGTTTAGAAAATTATTAATGTTCATATTGACATGGTGATACAAATATTTTGGAGCGATACCTACTTGATACTTGGTTGTACATTATCAATATCAAAATATTTAGTATTGAAAGGATAGTATTGAGTAAGTACTTGTATTTACTCATATTGTTACATCCCTAAGTTTCTTCTAGGTAATAAACAGTTTAAGAATTAGTAAAAAAATATTTTTTGGCCTAATAATTATGCATACATTATTAAATGTAAATCTTTAATTACTGCAAATTTGCGTAATAGTCTAATTTTAATAAGAATTTTTATAAAATGTGTATAATAATATTGTATATAAATAAATAAACAATTTATTAGAACTATTAATGCATAATAGTCATCAATAACAAACATACTTAACAGAATCAAATATTCAAAGTGAGCTACAACAACCAGATCAGGGTGATAATATAGACCCCTTGACATTTAATACATTACAAGATGCTTTGGATACATTTAAACTGGACTGGGATGAGCATGCTGATATTGATACAAAACCAGAAGTAAACTTGTCACCGGAATAGATTGTCTGGATTATGTTAAGGTATTTTTTTTTGCTATAAACTTTGATTGACTATCATTGAAATGTTTTAAGAAACTATCCTACACATATACTTTGTAATAACTTTTAAATACTTATTTACTCTTATATTATTGATACAAATATATGCACAATAACAATTATATATTAATTATATATTTTTTGTTTTTGTTGTTAAAACCTAAGGTGTTATAATTTCTACCATTTATATTAACAATTTTTTATATTTCATTTTTCTTTTAATACTTATTGTGTTATATTGGCTACACTATCGCATTGGTTTAACCTGTTAAGATAGTGGTAGAGAGGTATAAATAAATTATAAACATACAATGTTATGATTTTGGCATAACTTAATTACATTACAACTATGATTTTTATGGAAAGATACCCCTATATATGTGAATAGAAAATTCTATGTAATTTGAGGGTGTATAAGTATGACAGAGTTCAAGTTTATATTCCATAGTTAAGTTAAGATACAGTGTACAAGTATTTACTAGTTATAAAAAAAAATATTTTTGTTTTACAAACAATATTCAATATGTAATTTGTCAATTCCTTAATGTTGGAATTCAACCATCGGGTGATTACTACTTTGTATTAATAGTTTTAAGATGTCATTTTTATATTATTGTAATAAAAATACTCTCCATGTATATATTTGAAAAATAAAGTGATATTTAATTTTCAAGATCAAAAAGATGGCAGAACAATTGATGGATATGGAACGAGGGTAACAAATATAACATTTTAAACAACCAATATGAAGAAGAAACTATGGAAACTATTTAAATGTGATAAAATTAAAAGAATCTAATTGTTATAAAAGTGTTTTGTCACATACAGAGATTGTCTAAGTAAATATTTGCAAGTTAATATTAATATAATATTTTATATTTTAGTGAGTTGGTGATAGAATGTTATAAGTAAATGTCAGGTCTTATTTTATATAAAATAAGAAACTATTGATAAACAGAATTAAGTGGAAATTCTTATGTACTTATAGCAAAGCGTTTTTTCTTTCAATAGCAACTGTTATATATGTTGTATAAAAAAACATATAATTAAGTTTGGTTGAGATACATGATATCAATGCGTCGATAACATATATTACTGTAAAGAAAAATCGAAAAAAATCATATATTTTATTCATTTGACTTGATTTTAGGCAACGGGTATTTTTTTTAATGGAGTAGGTGGCAAAGAAGCAAACAGCTTACCTGATGGTAAATAATCACCGTTGCTTATGGACATTTGCACTATCAAAGGCAAATCCATTGCCAGCCCATTAAGGTGGGAATTTTTCGGAGGGGGTTTTCTCCCCCAAATCCACCGATTTGGGGGAGAAAGAGAAGTCCCTTTGGCTTCTCCTTCTCCCTAAATGACTGACCAAATCACTTACTGGACGAAATGTGTAAGCACAAATACTTGGAAGTAGACTGCTGGCCCAATTAGCAGCAGTAGTATCTGCTGTGTGACTTATCACTGGCAGTTGGTATTTCATTATCAGCAAAAAAATTGTATACTGTTCCTTATTATGTAAATAAAGCACTAACTCATATTCTGAAGTATTCATTTAATATTGTCTTTTGCCATTTCCAAGTAATTCATTCATTAATATCCTTAATCTGAAGGATATTATTTGAAATATTTTATCCTTAAATTTTCTTAAATATATATTTTTTTAAGTTTAGGCTCAACACATTAGTTTTCCCTTTTTTAAACATATTTTTATATTATATAATAAATATATAAACGATGATGAATGATTGACAAAAATTGATTTATTTGAGTTATTTTTTTTTATGTAGTAGCCTGACAAACGAGCAAGCAACTCACCTAATGGTAAGCAATGACTGCTGCCCATGGACATTTGCAACATTACAGAGCGTGTGAATGCATTGCCACTTTTATGGGGAGAATTTATGAAAAAGGGTGGGAAGAGGAGTAGGAGAGAGGGAATGGACGGGGAAAAGTGGGAGGAGACAGGAGTGGAGGAAGTTGGCAGGCAGGGAGAAAAAAGGGGAGGAAGGGGTATGGGCCATCGGCCACCTCACTCGCCGGACGAAACGCGGAAGCGAAAACACTTCCACTTTACGCTGATTTTCTGGCTCTCTCTTATTTATTTACGGAGTAGAGCATCACAGTAAGGTAAAAAAAAATATGTAGTTCATTAGTTTTTTATTTTTTTAATTTTAAAAACGCTGCCCTTATTGTAAGATAGAAATATCTTGTGTTAAAAGGGCGTTTTACATCATAAATTTTACACGGACAAACGCCCAGATCCGAGACAAATATTTGTAGTCCGCACAAACAGTTGCCCTGGGTGGGAATCGAACCCACGACCTACGAGGCCGAAGCCAATAGCTTAGCATCTGCGCCAAACGGTCACCTAATTCATATATATGTATATAAATACAGTATAAATAATATTTAAAATTTCTAAAGACGACAGATTTAACTTAAAACATCTTCGTATTTTTCATTTACAAAATTTTCTTTATTCATGAGTATTATTATTATATGAAATTTTTACGAATAAATGACTAATTTTCAAATTATTTCACTGACAGCTTGTATAAAGTTAATATAAATGGCAACATATACAGAATAGGCCGCCATTTTACTTGTATCGCCATTTCATTTATTTAGTGAGATGGAGAATTGAAGATTTCAAAGTGAGATAGAAATAAGATCATTTATATTCGTATATTTTGAATTTATATTAAATTTGTATATATATTTGGTAAAATTTGGCACTTAAAGGTAAGATATAGTTCAATGGGCTGTATTAGGGTTTAATATTTGTCTGAAATTCACCGAAACTCACCGTTTTCTCCACAAAATACAGAAATGAACATTAACAATGGCGTCCGTCGTTTACTTGAAGCGCGTCTATAGATAGTCCGTCATCCTTTTCTTACATATATCGACGCTATTCACAGAGACATTGCTTTCATCAAACGAATGATCCTATTACGAGCAGAGTAGACTGATAAGAAATATTCCCCGTTACCTTCGCACTTTATGTTTTGGAGTTTCTCTTTCGTGTGAACAATTAGCCGCGCTTTTAAATTTTAACAAACATGTAAGGCCATTAGTCCAAAATATGTTAAATGTGTTAAGAAACATTTTTATTTTATAGATAACGTTTCGGTGCACGAATGAAATTTAATTTCTTGTGATGAATCTTGTTATAATATAAAGATGTTCACCACAAATACCGTACAAGCCGGCAATGTCCCGACCCTGCAGTATCAAGAACATCCAACACAAAAGTCACAAGGCAAAAATATTGAGAATGTACAACAGAAAGGCGGTCAACAAACCCAACAACAGGTATTTTTAAATCGTCTAAAAAGTTTGTCGAATACTTTTTTTATAATGCCTTGTTGCGTAGAGATTTCACTTACTACTACTATTACTACTATTCAATCTTTTTGTTATATTTACATTAAGTTTTATAATATTTGATATATTTTGCTCAGCCACTATTGATTTTCATGAAATATTGATAATTATAAACAGTTATAACTTTGGACTTGATGTTAAATAATTATGTATATTAACATTCTTCTTATCCTATTGTCTTGTTTTTCAGGAATTTCCCACATTTTGTTACACAACTAATGTTAACATGATAGGAAAAATTGGTACAGGAACTGCCAGTGGTACTGGTGGGGTAAACATAGCCCAGTTGACCACAAATGATGACAAGACTTGCTATATAGCTCAACCATTCTCCTATAATTATGCCTTAGTAAATCAAATGCAAATTGCTCCTAATGGAATTCAGAATACAATATCCAATATCAGCTTCAAATGTGATGTATGTGGTTTAATGTTTGGGCATTTAACACTACTTAATACCCATAAAAGGATACATGCACAAGACACAGGTTGGTATTTGCCCTTTTTACTTTTTGTTTAAACATAATAATCATTTAAATACTGTTACTTCATGATGACTATACCATACTTTATGATAACCAAAAAAAAGTATAATAACCTTAGGATTATTAACCAGAATTGTGCAGCTCCTAGAAATATAATTTTCCAAATATTTTAAGTCTATCTGTCATGTTGGATGGTAGATTATTGCCATTCTCGGAATTTGTGTGTTGCTTATGTTTTTGTACCTAAATTGAGTAAAAAATGTGCATCTAGGGGTTAAAACTGAAGCTAACATTTTTGTTTCGTTTTTTACAGATAATAATATAACAGTAGTAGCTACAGGAAGTACAGCAAATGAGGTAACAATGCCACCTCATATACAAATACTGTCTTCAGATCCCACTGAGCAACAGCAGCATCATGTACAAATTCAAGATAGTAAGTATGTTCATTATCATAATTATACCGTTGCTTTGTCTTAAAATTGAATAGTGATATTAAGTTTTAATATAAATGATATTTTTGGCCTCAGTCAGTTTATTGATATTTTACAGCTACAAGTACTTGTGAGCTTCAAAGTAATGACTTAAATTATAAATTTTAACAATCATATATTCTATGAATATAAACATTAATAATTGAAATGCTGATATGTCTCTAGTCACTTACTTTAATATGCCAATGGGTTTTGGTTATCATTATGTTTTTTATTATTGTAATTTTTTAATATATCCTGTCTTGAGAATCAAATAAGCAAATTATGAGATATTAGGTTTTACTGATAACTTAAATTTTGTAGCTGCAGAATATTAGTGTATAAACTTTGGAACTGTATAATGGATCTTTATTTTTCACATTGTTAATTTTTCCTTTTCTTTGATTGAATAATTAAGAACCTGATTTCTGTATATTTTCAGCTAAACCAGTTATTTTAGATAAAGTTCAGAAATGTATTACATGTGGTGGTACCATAACAAACAATCCAAAAAGAAAAGGACCTAAACTTATTCGTTGTGAAAATTGCATAGCCCAAGATTCTGTAGACCAGCAAAGGAACAATCAAAGTTAGTAGTTGTTTACACACACTTGTAAACTTTTTTTTTTATATTTTGATAATTATTTAATTTCTCTTTGAAATATCAAATTTTTGCTTAATTAAAACTGACCTTTCAAGAAATCCTAAATCAAAGCTTAATGTTTTTATGTTGTTGTTAACATATTGAAACTGGAAAGCAAAAATGTAGTAACCAGCAAAACCAAAATTGTTCACCAGACTCACAACAACTTGGTTTATTTAACTGATTTCAATAATGTAATTTAAAAAAACAGTATTCCATGTGTCATTTACTACATTTTTGTTTTTCAACATTGATATTAACTAAAAGGATATGTTCAATTTGTTTGTAATTATATGATTCTTATACAATAATTTTCTTATGTAAATTTTTGGTACCAACAACCTAATTCTAAAATCTTTTGTTGAAAAAATTTGATGATTTGTAATAGCTATATTGTTTGAAAATAATTTAAGATATACTTATTATATTTTTAATCTAGGTTTAGATAAATGTAGCACAATAATATTTATACAATCCTAATGAACTAAATACTTATAAAACAAAGATTTAGATATAAATAAGAGACTAATATTTTAATATTTATCCTATTTACAATTAGTGAATACAACACAAATACTGGTGACATCAGATGACAATGTTAAGTTTGAAGTGAGTGGTGTAAACACAGTTCAACCAGCTACTGATCCTTTAGCATCTAGCCAGACAAATCATCAGTCACAGCAGCCACAAAAACCTTGTGAGTAACTAAGGTTGTATAATATCACTATATTCTATCAGTAGTAATCTATTTGTTTTGTAGGGGGTATACTGGTTCTAATATTCAAGTTTGAAAGTTTGAGTCATAAGTGTGAACCATCTCACAACAAAACAAGGTCCTAAATTTATAGTTTTTAAAATTTGGATATTTTCCTTATATAAAAAGTATGCATACAGAAACATGAAAAATAATATTTTAGCATTATTAAAATATTGTTAAACATCCTAATTTTAGATATTAAGAAATAATTAAAGTCTAATTTGCGTTACATAAATACTCCATGAATACAGAAATGGGGCATATTGAATGTTAATTTGCATTGAGTCAAAGAATATACATTTCAAAAACCAAAAATAATTCTGTTCCATTTGCATTGTTAGCTAACTGTTAAAATTTGAATTTGTGTAAATTGTTTGTTATTACCTACAGTCCAGTTTTTTCCAGTATAATTTCTAGAAATTTGTCTTTAGATCTTCCTAAGACTCTTTTCTGATGAAAGTCATGAATATGTATGTAAATGACAGTGAAACTTTAACATATACAGATTGGATTCACAAATCATAAAAATATTTAGTACTTAATACTGTAACATTGTCACAATTTTTTACCTATGAATAACAAAACTGTTGACATGCAGCTTTTCTACATGATGTAGAAAAATGTAATTTGTTAACAACATAATGACTGTTACTTATCAGTAAGAATTTTGAGCTTACGCTTAGGATGTATTTTAATGAGACTCAATTTTTATTGTTTTTAGTACCCGGACATCATCCTGTAAAGAAAAGAACTTTAGCTTCTGTCACAAAATGTCAAAATTGCAACGGCTCTGGTATAATATTTTTGGGGGGGAATAAGAATAAGCACAATCAACCTGATATGGACAAACGTTTCCACTGCAATATATGTGGAGGCTCCTTTTCAAGATATTCCTCACTTTGGTCTCACAAAAAGCTACATTCAGGAGAGAAGAATTTTAAGTGTGGGATATGTGGCATTGCATTTGCTAAAGCTGTCTACCTTAAAAACCACTCAAGAATACACACAGGAGAGAAGCCTTATAGGTTTGTAAACTACAAATTATTTATTAACGATATTCAAAATCAAGCATCTAATTTGATTTATGGTTCTCCATCTAACACATTAGTCCAGTTTCAACTAGATCCTTCCTTTGAACAATATTTTATTAGACCTTATTATTGTTTGTGCTATTGGAGACAAGCACTTAAGTTTACCATTAAAGACACCACAGATTGTCATGTCACTTAATTTAGCTATCATAAAGTTTTAATTACCAACAAGAGTGGGACTCTACTACTAAATAAAATAATTGGGTATTATATATAGCATTCTGCCAAGATTATTATAATTCTTACAAATTTGAATTAAAGAATAAACATATATTGAAATGTTATTACGTTTTACAGATGTAGTACATGTGGTATGCAGTTTTCCCAATCACCACATTTGAAAAATCATGAAAGAACTCATTCTGGAGAGAAACCATATGTTTGTGAGGTAAGGTGTTCTAACAATTATCTATTTAATAGTAATATATAACTTATTTAAATGAAAAAAAAAAAGGTTGAGCCATGCAGCAGCTTCCCCTACTGTTAAATGGGCCGCCTTGGACCGGATACCTCACAGATAATTCGTCCGGTGAATGAGGTGGCAGATGGCTCGCCTCATTCCTCCTCCTTCCTTTTCTCCCCCTCTCCTTCCAAAAATTCCAAGCAAGACATTTCCAGAACATTTGACATTGCAAATATTATATGGGAAGCAGTTATCACTGATACAATTTTTTTCTGCTGGATTAGGTTTTAGAGAGGTTTAAATAAACATACTTAGGCCATTAAAACTATGAGTTTATATTTTATTAATATAACATTGTCATTTATAGGTGTGCGATAAAGGTTTTGCTAGGCATGCTACATTGTGGAATCATCGTCGTATTCACACTGGAGAGAAACCCTACAAGTAAGTACATTACACATTTAATCTGTACAGTTATTTAATAAAAAGTTTACATCTTTTTGATACAAATATATTTACTTTTTCTAATATATATAAATCCCTTAGTGTTTCGCGGCAATGGTTTTTGCGTGACGCAAGTCTGTAATTGAAAAGTTTTTCTTATTTCGTTTCGTTATCCATTTACTTATTTATTTCTGTAAAAAATAGGCCATATAATTTTCAATCAAATCTTTATTTGACTGGAATACTTTATGTTAATTTTAAAATAAAACTACCCAAATTATTACTTTATGGAGCCTACCCCAAAGCACAAACACTTCCATTTCCACTTTACGCCAATTTTTTCTGAGTACTTTCCTGGATTAAACATAGAAATGGGGTCCCCATTCAGCAGCAGCGAGTGCTGTTACGTGGCTACTACCAGATATAAAATTTAAAAACTTGTTTTAACCAATGAGGTTAATATTCAATTATTTAATGGTTTAAAACACAAATTTATGACACATAAAAAAGGGAAATGCGCAGCAAAGGGTAAGGATTCTTTCCGTGCATGCTCAATATAGTTGTCTATGTTTTAGAACTACCTGCTCAAAATAAGCTTAGCGATAACAAATTTTTAAATCAAGCTGTTGTACAGATGTGAAACGTGCGGCTCGGCG
This sequence comes from Eurytides lysithous rurik, assembly GCA_018247575.1. Taxonomy (NCBI): domain Eukaryota; kingdom Metazoa; phylum Arthropoda; class Insecta; order Lepidoptera; family Papilionidae; genus Eurytides; species Eurytides lysithous. Next base: position 1,949 of record DWHO01001881.1, on the reverse strand, counting down.
TTCAGTCAAGCGGCACATCTCAAAAACCATGCAAAAGTACACTCGGGTGAGAAACCGTTCAAGTGCGATATCTGCACCGCCGCATTTGCTGATCGCTTTGCTCTAAAAAGGCATAGAGGAATTCACGATAAATATGGTAAGTTATGTAATAATCCTTAAAAATTTAATCTCTCCTTAATAATTCTAGTGATTATTGGCAATAAATCAAGATTAAAGCAATCTCAAAATTTGATACACTTAAATTTGCAAAGTGTGAACTAGTTAAATATTTGAATAGTTATACTCAATTATACCATAGATAATTTAATGTTAATGTTAGTCAGAGGTAACAAATGATAACAATGCAGAAACATGTAACATGGCTGTGAAAGTATTGATAAAAAGGTGCCAAAATTTTTAAAATGTTAATTAAAATTTAAAACATTAATGGTAGTTAGTGAATGTCTATGTTCTATCTTTATTCAACAAACTATTTTTATTTAAAGTATATATTATTATTTCATACTTTCTTGCAATAGTGCCTCCCATATTTTGTGATATTTAATTATTATTGTCATTATTTAGGTCAAACTGCACCTTTGCCATCAAGAGTTCAGCTAAATCAACAAGAGCAACAACAACAAGGCAATCAACAGCAAACCAGTGAACAGCAACAGACAATGCAGCCTGCAGTTGAGATAGAAATCCGCCCAGAACAGACTCTTTGAGCCTAGCATTGCTTTTAAGTTTTTCTTATAACCCACCCTACTACTTTGAAATTGTATCTAGTACCATTCATGTTAATATACAGAGAGATGTAAATATATTTTTTTAAGGGTACTCGGACGAACATTACTTAATTGTTAATTCACATGCAAATTAAAAAGTGCATGTGCAGCTAACACTGCCATTACACTATAAGGTGAGAGATGCTATCATTGAAAGCAGTTATTTTTAAATTTGTTACAATATTTGTAACTAAAATCTCAAAGGACAGCATTATTAACTTCCTGTATTGGAAGACTGTTCAATTAGCCACCTTGTTTATATTTATATTAACATTTTAATTGGCTGTGGAACTAGCATTATTGTTTTTCATTGATGCTGATTAAATGAAATTATTAAATGGTTAGCTGTTGTAAAAATCTCTCCCATGTAAATAAATAAATGAAATCAACGTGACACTAGAGGTCTAAATGTGATTTAGTATTTTAGCATATCTTATGACTTACTAAGGTATTTTATTTATAGTGGATGAGTTGATGTCACTAAATATAGATTAGCTTCAACTTATATTTAATGAATTTTACAATTAAATATTAAAAAATTGTTTTGTTGAAAAAAAAAATGTTTATTTAGCAGACACAACTCATCCACAAGCAAAGCTCTTGCATCAAAATGATGCCTTTTATAAGCTAGATGTAGAATTTTTAATTATGAAAATATATGATAGTAAAAGTGGTTATTGATGAATTTTATTTTATTTCAGGAAGAAAATTAATGTGTTTACTGCTACTATGATTTCAATGAATTTATTTAGTACTCTTCTCTAATTAACTACAATTTCCAGGAATAACATTTGTTTTAAATAAGAAATCAACAAAACCATGTTACAATTATGTTCTGGCTCTGGAATTAATTACACAATCTTTGAAAACATTGTTGCACATGCAATCACACAAGTTGTCAAGAACATAAATGAAACTGAATGTTCATTTTCCTAAAAATCTATGTTTTAAAAACAAAGCCATTAATTGATTCACAAATTTGGCAAGAGTAGTAATATGTAGATTTAAGACATCAATGCTGGAAAGCAAAAAATGTAGTAACCAGCAAAACGATATTTTTTTACCAGACTAATAAATTTGGTTTAATTTACTGATTTCAACAATGTTATTAAAAAAAAAATAATAGTTTAAAAAAACACGCTAAGAAATTATTAATCCTGGCGGTCCTAATAAGGATAATGG
>DWHO01001880.1:0-14348 GCA_018247575.1 Eurytides lysithous rurik | reverse complement strand
GTTGCGGGAATTATGTGCTAATTAAGATTTATAAATTTTACTTCTTAGTAGGGCAAGCCGGGCTTTTGGGCTTGTATTGTAGTACCGCCACTGATTGTAGTGTAAAGACTTTATCGTTATGTTTATTAACATTGCGATAAACGAACTACAATACAAGAAATTATCAAAATCAATTGATAATTATCAGATATATGGCTTAGCGGACATGCAAAAAATCATACCTGCTGGCCCTATTCCTTTTTTAAATCTATGACAAAAGACTGTGTTGAATTGTTTATTGTTCGATTCATTATCATTCCTCAGCAAGCAAGGCCTCATCCGTAAGCTCGAAAATTTCTCTGTAAAAAAATATAATTATAAATGCGAAAGTGTGCTTGCTCGTTTGTCGGTATGATCTATTTCTTAGCAACGAAGGCATTATTTTACATACATAGACTTTACACATATATAGACTACTTTGTAATCTGGAAAAATTGCAATGATAAAAAAATAAAGCCAAATCAACTACCACGCGAGTAAGGGTAGAACATGCATGTATGTGTATGTATGTATTGTTAACAAAAATATATTCCTTATGAATTTAACTATTATATTATTAAAAAAAAAACAAAAATACACCAATTACTAACGTGGACTATGGTTTGAAAACGTCATAGTCGTGAATAAAAGAAATTATTTAATAAAGGAAATTCACGGTAGATATGATAACACCATATATAGTTGATGTAATCACCAGCCTTATTTTACACCAAATAAAAATCTTCAAGAACCATATCTATCGATCCTAACTATATATTAAAAAAAATGTGTTGAAAAATAAATCCATACACACATGTACACGGAAATTTACGAGGCGCCGCGAAATGCCGTTTAGGAAAAATTAATTATACAAAACGTAGTCGCGGCGAGCACGTAAGATATTAATTACTCCTCCCACAACGTGCCATTATTATTTTTTTTTCATTTAGCAAAGTAGAAGCGACATAAGCCTAAATGCAATTGACCTAAATGTACCCTCTATGTGAATTGAGAAATGTAACATAATTATGTGCAGATTGTATCTCACGGCCGCAGTGACGTCAGCGCCAACTAGCAACTCTTGGGTGCCATCATCGGGATTGATAGTTTAGTGTATTTTGACCTTGGCGTGTATGATCGAACGCTCGCCGCGATTTGTAATGTCCTTCCGGACTAAGATGTGCTCATAACTAGCGCTGGTTGCGGTACGGGCAATTCATTATGCTGGAACTATTTATGGATATCCACTATCCGTGTTGCCAATCTTTAAAATAGCGGGATATAGTTAACTCCGCCCATAGCATGAGATCTTGCAAGCGTGTTGCCAGTCGCTGAAACAGTGGGCCTTAAAACAACCTCGATCAGAATCGAAAATTAATAACATAGATAATATACAGTTGCCGAAAAAAAAAATACGTATTGATATATTGGCATATTATGAGAGCTTTAAAAAGTTAAAACAAAAACCGTTTTTGATCTTTTTTATGTCTGACTCTTACATCGTGATATTAGGTGTTGTTTTTATAACTTCTTCTTACTCCTTTTTGATGATAATGTAATAAGTATTAATCCTTATGCCTAATTTCCTTGTAGTGCTGTACTTAAGATCAATTTACAAAGAGTAAGTTGAAATTGATGTAAGAAAAGGTGATAAAGGTCAAAACATTTTGCGCGGTTGGGAGTATCGAGAGTGCGACGCCCGGAAGACGCAGGTTTGAATCCTGACGGCGACGAAAATTTTGAAAATTTATCTACAAATTGTATTCAAATTAGCCGAAGGTAATCTTACGCTTCATAATGAACAGCGCAGTGACCCACGAAACTTTTTTCCAACTGCGACAGGTCAAAATTCGATTCTACGCTATGTTACTTAGAGATCATCATCATCATAAGCTGTTTTTTATCCACTGCTGGATGGCTGGATGCCCCCTTAGGGCACGCCACTGAATTCGGTCTTGGGCTTTTTGTTTCCAACTGCTGCCAGTCACCTTTCGGAAGTCGTCACTCCACCTAATCGGAGGACGTCCTACATCACGTCTACCAACACGTGGTTCCCACTCCAGAATGCGTTTACTCCAACTGTCATCGGTTCTGCGACAAATGTGACTAGTCCACCGCCACTTCAGCTTAGAGATATGAGATGTTTATTCTCTACGCACATTCGAAGCTTTGAAGGAATTGTGAATGTATATCTTAATATATGAAAAATTATCTGGTGCAATCCGCGCCGACTGTATATGAAATGTACACAGTGTACAATAATTGAATAAAACTGTATCAAAAATCTTCACGTCAATACCAACAAAAATTCTACATACTATGAGGAAATTGAATAGGCTACATTTTATCCCTTAAAAAATAAAGTAAACGAAAAGCAAAGATAACATGAAATTAAATTTCACAAGAGTAAAGCCGCGGACATCACTTTGTCTTATATAATTTACTTTTTTAACTTATGTAAATTAATAAACGTCGTATTTATAGATTCGCGCATCGTTCATCCGGTTGAGTGAAAATTTTATTGTATTGTTATAGGCTGGAATAAAATAAGTTAATTGCCATTAAAGCGAAATAGAAAATGCGTTAAGTTTTGAAGTTGTTAATCGTGAAAGTATTCAAGTGTCTCGCAACTTGGTGTGAATATAGATTAGCTAACCGCTGCTATGACTACTGATTATGGCTAGGCGTGTTTTAATTCTTAAACTTTACTTAATCATTACTTAGGTATAATGTATGTAAATTTGACTTTCATTACGAATTTCAAAATGCCCGAAAATTATGGGCACCATATCAGATCACTCTTATTGTACGACATTGTTTTACTAACTTTGAATGAATACTAAGTTGGCCTAGTTTTGAGCTAGTAATGTACAGCGTGGTGTACCAAATTCCGGTTAAGATAAATACTAAGACAAAAAAATCATGGTTCGATTTCTCCACAATAATTACAGCCGACTCAATATAACACTTTGTTTCTCAATTTAAATTTATTTTAGTAAATTAATGAACACGAGTTAAAGTATTAGTATTTACGACTTACAATTTAAGGTAAGTAGGTAACCGGGATCCATTCTTTTAACCATTGTTATTAAAAATGTAAGTCAGTCTTGTGGATAATCGTTTCCTTTCTCCGACTACGGCGCTATGGAAGGGTAAAAAGTAAAAAATGCTAACAGTCCATTTATGTATATATGTAGTTCGATCGTAGTTAAAAACTTAACTACGATCGAACATCTAGGATATTTAAAAAACGAGTTTTTTAAATATCTTCTATAAACAAAAATAATTCAAACTTCAATGAAAAACTTGATTTACATTTAATTTAAAATTATTCGTAAGAACGAAATTATTGGTATAAATTATTTAATAGCTTTTTAACTTTTAACAATGTATATGGCAAGTCTTATTAATAACAAAGACAATAAAATGCATAATACAAACATCGAATATTTTTATTTAATTGTATACTTATATTTCATATTCATCGTGTATTATTTTGACGCATTATAAAAAATATATATAGTAATATAATAAATATATGTAGTATACATATATCACGTAAAATTGGTTTTTCTTTTTTTTTTTATTTCTTTGATGATTTATTCATATATTTGATGTGGAGGATAATTACATCAAATTAATTTTACATCGTAAAACAGAAAAAATGTTGTGTTCTTGAAGTTGTGGTTTTTTTTATTCGTCTATATTTTTATATCTTGGCCGTCACATGATCTCGATTGTAGTCTTCAAAATGTAAATCTTTGCTGATTTTAATTTCTCCTATTATTTTTCACGCAGCAACAAAACATCAGATCGACACGGTTTTAGGTATGATGTTTTATTTGATGGACGAGAGGGGCGCTAGGTACATTTTTTACCGGAAAAAATTGAAACATGGGGAAAAAATACATTAAATTTGCAGCCTAGCGAGCTAAACCACAAACAATACTGATTTTTTTTACTTCATTTCGTTCATCGCAATTATTTTTTTATGATATTTCTACAAAATATCAAAAAGCGATGAGTTATAATGAAACTAAGTAAGACTGGCCCGTTGGTGCAGTGGTAAGTGCTAAGCCAAAGCCAAAAAAATATAAGTATGTATATCACTTGTCGGATTACCATAGTACATACAGGCTCTGTCTAATTTGGAATATGTGAGATGTCCCATGATATTATTATTATTAAAAGGTGGTTGTAAAAGATCTTTTCGTTTTAATTTATCGTGGCTTTGCTTCTTTTTAAAATAAAGAAAAAACATCAGTTGCAGTAAGCAACTACTACTTTAAACATAAGCAAATTAAACCCAAACTCGAATTTCTTAGATTTCGTAGAGTTAGAGTAGTCAGTGGCTTTTGCGACATGATATTTTGGCAGAGACATTCTAATATGACAAATCGTCTTTTATTAAATTTGTGTCTATCGACAACTGCTTTAATTTGCTTTCACATTTTCGTGTATAATTTTTACTTGATGTTAATATATTATTCTCATTTACTTATTAGCAGGCTTTAGAGAGCGGCAGTTTTCAATTATTATGCCAAGTCGATGATCTTATCCATGTGACAATAATAAAAGATTAAAAATATCAAAATATTATATTTTAATATATCAATACTCCTTAAGGTAATGCAAAGCATAAAACTTCTCACTTGCGAAGTTACTTTAGTGTATTTTCTTTGTTTCAAATGAGCATTACGGATTGGCGAAATCTGTCACGTGAAAAAATATAGTTTATTTGTTTTAACTTATTAGTGCTCACGCGACAGTATCCGCCATAACGACATTGTGTTCTATTTTTAATGCTGCGATGTAATGTAGTGAACAAGAACCCACATTCGAACAATAGAATTTTATAAACGTAGATTATTTAATATATACTATTCAAACTATGCTGTAACGTAAAAAAGAAATATAACGTTTTAGTAGTAAACTGTTCTAGAGTACGTACTCTAGAACAGTCATCTATACGTACGTCGTCTCTTTGATGTAATATACAAATATGCATAGGAACTGAACAGAAATATTATCTTAAAGAAATATATAAGTGCTGTTTCGTTAACTACTTTATTTTGCATTATTTCAATGTTCAGCCATCGCTCGTGATTTATTTGATTTTTCATTAGCTCGTAGTTACGTAGTTAGCTCACTCTTGTACAAAGTCTTCTCTTAAAGCTACCAATTAGTTTAACGTTCAGCAATGCACATACTACGTACAAGTCGTTTTGCTTCAATTGTCGCTAACTAGAATCGCTCTACCCGTCAATTAATTATTCATTAACTCATCTAATATCTAACCAATACGTATTAATCTTTAAGGGAAATGTCAATATTATCTGCTTGCAAAAACGACTGGTCATGTCGAATAATGTCAAGCAAATAGTTGATTAGCCCATAATACTCGAACTTAAGATAACACTTACCACTGCTAAAAGTGTTCCCCGTAGGGTTGGAGCTACGGAGGCGGTGAAAAGTATTTTATTAATTCGTCAAAAATATTGTCGTTTCACCAGATCGAGTCAACTAGGGCCAGGTATGTGTCCACGGAGTTCTGTTCTCATTTCCGAGACTTGAACAGTTGACAACCCGGTTCTTTCCGATCGGCTAGATGTATTTTATTGAAAATACCACGTGGACTGTTTAAAGGAACTGTTTTTTTAATACCTGTTAGCTTTCGCAACGCAATAAACTCTCTGATACTATCGCCTTGATGGTTAGCAATCCACTATAGACTTTTTTTTACTCCGCTTAAATAATTCGTGGAATAAATTGTCGCCGGTTTAGTTTCCGGACCAGATTGACTTAGGGTCCTTCAAGAAAACAGTCTATTCCCACCCTAAATGTCGCGAATGTCCACGGGTACCGGTGATCGTTTACCATCAGTTGAGTCGCTTGTTCGTTTGCCACCTACTCGTTAAAAAATATTCAGTCATTTTAGCTAATACACAATACAGGCGCCAAAGGAAATCGTTCTATCACTCAACTGCTTTAACAAATTTCCAAGTCGATAAGTGCTCATTGTCCACGCTCGTGCACGTATCAAGCACCGCATCTCAATTCCGCCAATCTATTTTAATTGTTCCATTAGGAGCATCGTTTCATGTTCCTATGGCTCTTTAAATATGAGTAGCGTACGATTTTTTTTTACTTCGATGTTAAATTTTAATTAAATTCTTGCTAGTGTTTAAAAGTAGATTGAAAAATACAGGAATAGTATAAGGCTTGTTCAGAAGCGATATTCGTGTGTAAGATTCGTCCGTCTGCCTGAGGAAGTTTTAAAGTGTTACTGCTATTTTATTTATTTATCTATTGTATTACAGTTATTTTACCGCGTAACAGTGATTAACATTACTGTGTTCGGGTTTAAAGGTGTTGACAATGCTTCAAGAAAGATAAGTGACATGGTCGCCCATAATGTGTCCTCTATGCGCGACCTTGTATCTCAAGCTAAAAAGTTCCCAAGTCTTTATGACTCTGTGTTATGTTCGTTACCCAGAATTATAAGATTGTACATTTTCTTTGATGCAATTTAAATAATTTCTTGAACATGCTCTGTAAACAGGAGTTGTCCTTCAAGCCCAGAACACAGTGGTCTTTAGTCATCAATGTCAATGTTAGAATAACTGCCCAATGCGTGGTTCTTAAATAGGCGTACTCTGCTAGACTTCTTAATTTAAGAATGCATTTATGTACTTATTGAAATAGTCCATATTTATTTTTGTCTAACAATGTTTATTTTTTCATTATAATATTTCTTGTTATCATACTATTTCGCTAAACAATTAATATTTAATAAATGTTCAAAAGAAAATTAAATTCAAGGCAGATTAGAAAGTGCTCGTTTTAGCTTCCACACGACTGTGTACAAGCAAACGCTATCAGACAATATCGATTTCGATGTTAAAGCACGCAGTTTAACGAATATAATGTTGCAATACACATACAACGATATGAAACGTCGCGACCACTTTAGTGTGTTGATCGGTAGTTTAAAAAGCTAACCGATGTTTCAAATTCGACATAAACGATAAAAATGGTATTGGTTTAGGCAGACGTAACTATAAAATAAGTTTTTCTCGTCATTATGGGATGGTTTAACGATATCAATTTTTTTTAAATATTTAAGTAATATTATGGAGACAAATATTATAATTGGTAAACTGTTTTTATTATATTTAAATGTCGGAAGTTGGTGAAGGAGCATGTGGTATATGTATCGTAATAACCGCCGCCCATGGTTGTGAGCCTTGAAAAGAGTGGGTCATGGTTACCTCACTTAGGCGATGAAATGCAAAATGTCAAATTATACTTAAGTTAGTCTTTTGTAAGGTCGCGGTACCTCCCCGGAGCAGTTTTATAGTTGCAGAGGAGACATAGCTTTATAACTACACTACTACACTTTTTTTGAACAATGTAACACTTTAAGGCAAGAGGAAATGCAACGCTATCGTGTGACGACTTACAAATGTAAATACATTTCGAGACAGTTTTTCATAGTGATCGGGTTTGACAGCTTTATCCAACATCCTTTTTATTACTTACAAATATGAAATGTTCATATATTGTTGTTACCGGCTAATTAGAATTTAAAAAATATGATGTTTCGTGCATATTTCCTGGTTGCTGGTAATATATTAAAAGTTGCTGATTTAGATAAAAATAGGTTACTTAATCTGTGTTAAATACTTTATATTAGGTATTTTTTAAGCTTTTTATTACGGTTTCATAAATAACAGTTGCCTTTTAACGCCAAGTTGGAAATATCCATAAGCATAAAAGAAACGAGTTTTCGTCCATTCCTTTTAATTGAAGCGACTGTCCAATCATATTCGTCTTTTATAAGGAAAATAAAAAAGCCGTTAAATAAAAAATCGTTAATAGGATATTCGTAAAATGTACATTACAAATTCAAATTTCGAAATAAATAATAATATTTCGAAAATATGTGCAAATAGAAAAATGATGACGATTTTTTGCAGTTTGGCTCTAATCTTGTTTGTCCTGTATGCAATGGACGGTAAGATTTGTACAAAAATAGGCTTATCGATCGTGTTAGTGCGTTAGCAGCGCATTGTCTTATCAGTCATTTTTAGGTTCTGCCATCGCTGCATTGAAATGGGTAAAACTTTTCAAATAATTTATTAAATCCTGTAAGAACTCTATACAAAATTTTACATTACCGATCAAGATTGATATTTAAGGCAGATTTATAAAAGAGAGTTAATTTGTAACTGTATTGTTATTTAATTTTCAAGACTGAGACTAGCGAGGTTCTAGTTTAAAAGAAATCAACAATTTTTGTTTTTATATACATATAATATTTATCCTACTATGTATGAAACTTTTTCTCCCAAAATAATGGCTCCAGTTATGGACTGAAGGTATTAAAAATCAGTCCGCTACGCAACTATACTTATTCTTAGTATAAATATCATTTGCGGTTTTGTGAATACGCTTTCCCTGAAATGGGTTTAGCTCGGTTGTCACCACGTTGGTCGTGGTAGGATTTATTCCAAAGCTCACATGAAAAAGTATCGAGCATCGCACAGTAATCTACTTAAAGCATGTGTTATTTAAGCGTTAGGTTATTCGAGTTATAAAAGCATTGTTTCTAAGGAATAATTACTGAGGATGATGATTCGTCATTATTTGTCTCTGGGTGGTGAGCACAATGAAGACCCATGGAGAATTTGCATTGGTTTTAGAAACAAATTACTGAGAATGCTGTTTCGTGTGGCCTCCCCCACATTGTTATATCGACGCTAGAAAGCACAAACTTTGTAACCAGCAAAACCAAAATTATTCACTAGACTAATCGCTGCGTTTTAATTTACTGATTTCAACGATGTAATTTAAAAATACTCCATGTGTCATTCTACGTTTTTGCTTTCCAACGTCGATGTTTCGCTTATCATTTGCTATCCCTGCATTTCTTTATAAGTACAAAAGCTCCCGACGCAGAGGCAGCATGTATTTTCTTCACTGGGTATTTGTTTAAACTGCGCTACTGACTAAAGTTTATCTGTGCTGTGTGTTTACATTTGTATTTTTTCACAGGGAGGAGAAGCGCATCTCGGGTCCGCAGGATGCCGGTCGCACCGCGCGGCCCCCCGCCCGTCTCTATAACTCCGTACCGTCAGCGATTCCGTAGGAGACCTATCTTGACCCACAAGTGCCCTTAAATAGAGAATAGTGCAATCTTTTTTTACGCCACTTTTACACCGACCTAATTAAATATAAGTAGTTACATATAGTACGCACAGTGCTAGTGTTGTATTCGCGCGCGAGTGTGTGTAAGTGTGCCGATGGTGCGGCCGACATGGGAAAGTCCTCAGCGAGAACACATGGTCAAGGTGAGTGGATTTAAAGTGTATTGGGTCAACTTCACATTGAAATATCTGCGCCGCGAAGGCCGCGCGTCGGGCTTGTTATACTTTAATAATTTATGACGGCATTGTCCTAGTAATAGTTACTTTATGGCAGGATCAATGTCGCCGCTCTTTTGATTAATCGTACAAGAACCGGTACATATGATTATATTGTGATAGCATAGAACTAAAAATAACAGTGTGTAAGATGACCAACTAAGTTACGAGGACATATAAATTACAAATAGCAAATAATTAGTAGTATATAACTATTTGCATAATTTTCCGCTTATATTTTTTCAGGGTTCGATATAGACTTTTTGTAATGACTTATTTTAAATAAATTCAAGCAATATAATAAGCTGAAAGGATTAAACTACACGACTATTAAAGAAACTTTTATAAATCAATATAAAAACAGGTTAACGTTTATATGCAAAACTCAGCTTACAAGAAAAAAATCTTATAAAAGCAAAAAATACATATGCGATTCCAATATTAATATATTCGTTTGGAATAATAAAATGGTCAAAAAATGATATTGTAAAACTCGAAAGAAGCACAAGAACAACACTCGCAAAAAACAATTATACACCGAAAATCTGCTACAGAAAGGCTTACTATCAAACGGCATGATTGCGGAAGAGGGTTAATAGATATTGATTATTTGTGGCAAAAACAAATTCTAGCAATAATTAAGATATCAATCATTAAGTTTTAGTGAGCATTCTTATGTGCAAACTCCAAATTCAAACAATGGTTATAGCGTAAAAATTGAAAGCTGGAAGAGAAAAACACTTCATGGTAGACACCTGCATGACCTACAACAAACTCACATAGATATATCTGCCTCTAACAAGTGGCTATAGATAGGCAATCTTTTTCCAGAAACAGAGAGATTTATGATTTCTTTTTTCTTTTGATTGATTCAGGACCAAAAAAAAAACTATTCAATGTCTTAAAACAACATCGTAAAAGACTCAACATTATCTAATGACCAGTGTCGTAAGTGCCAATCTAATTACACCCATATACCTAACCAAAAAGCAAATATTGTTCACCGTATTCTGGCATTAAGACATTTCCTATAGAAGATATAAGCACACCATACTACAAATAAAATGTACTTGAAGACACTGAATACAAGCTCTATTATGACCGTGCAATACTTACCTATAAAACAGTCCACTATAATAGTTCCCAATACCCATAACATGCAGAAAACAATAGCCGAAAAAATACACAAATATATAGAGCTAAAAGATGAAGTGACGAGAATCTCGAAACAAAGTAAAGTATATATTGTACCAATAGTCCTTTCCACCACGGGTGTGATTCCTGAACATCTCCACGATAGCCTAAGCATCGAGAAATCTCTCTATGTAAGCCTACAAAAAACCACAATATTAAGTACGTGAAAACTTTTATAGAAAGATGAATTTAGTAAATATTTAGCAATATTAAGTACGTGAAAACTTTTATAGATAGATGAATTTAGTAGTAAGTTCAGTTAAAGCCAGCTATAGCTGAGAATAAAAACACATTAATAACAATAAAATAGGTGTAAACTTTAGTTAACACCACCTTGTTAAGGTTCATAAGTATCACCCGCGATCCTGCCCTCTAAGAACAACACTCCCGCGAAATGAAGATGGCAGAGGACTTTCGCTATTTTGAATTTACGTAATAAACAAAGACACTAAGATACTATTTTCGCGATAAATCACAACAACCAGTTACACAAAGTAATAATTGACGCAGATAACACTGTTCCACGCTGTTTTTGTCCCATGAATAAAAAAATCACTTAGTAGTGATTTTTTATATGTATATTGTGAAGTTTAATAATAATAAAATAAAAACGAAAGCTGAGTTTCTTGATATGTAATCTTTATATTGTCATAGCACGAGGCTTTGTATTCAATTTCAACGAAGTTTGTTTTGTGTTAAGTCCTGATTAAGACCTTCGCGAAGGGTGGCTTGACATAAACCAAATGTTACATATTATAGTTAGGACATTTTTAACGAAAATTATGGCGCGCTAGATTATTTTAAAATTGTAAACGTTTTTTTAAATAATATTTAGTATGGTGTTTAAACGAACAATTTATTTAAATATAAATTATATACTCTTATATAGGCTTCACTAAACGATAACACCAATAACAGGCAATCACCTTGTACTAAATATTACAGACGAATCAATTGACAGCTACGAAATCGAAGATTTAAATATCGCGCATGCACGTCATAAAAAGCTATAAAATTATATCAGTAATTTTAATTTCGGGAATTAGGCTTTGAATGTTTTTCGCTGTAATTGAGTTTATTGAAGCCCTTATTAATACATGGTAATAAAAATAGTTCGTATGTGGTTTTGGAAGATAGTGATAGATTTAATGTTTTTTAAAGCCAATAGTTTAGATTTTATTTTAGTACAAACGGGTTTAATTGTATCAAACGTTTTGAAAATTATACTTTGCCATTTTGTTAGCTTTGTCATCATATCGACAAGAATCGATAACTGTATTTAAAACACTCAGTTATCGATTTATGACCGCGATTTAGAACTTAGATTAAAAGTTAGGCTTTAAATGTTTTACACAATCAGCTCAATGTTCGGGAGTTCGCTTTTAATTCGTTCAACCAGTTCAAATCCCTGTGCCAGCACTAATAAATTTATTAATTTATAATTACCAATTTTAAGTGATGATTTGCTCAACGGTGAAGAAAAACATCGTGAGGAAACCTGCACATTTAAGAAAAAATAAAAAAAAGAATCTCTTAAATATATGAAGTCCACCAATCCGCAATGGAGCCGCGTACTTTACTATAATGGTTTTTATATTTACGTGAATCCTGCGCATAATTAAACAAAACGATTTTACGAAACTGATCTCGTTTTAACCACATGATATAAAAGGGTCATAAATCCTCAAAATATTTTTACTTTATAATTATTATTACATTTTGTTTTATTAAAGAGGCGTACGACAACACAAAGTGTGTAGGGTTCTTGTTAGTGTCTGGAGTTGGTGTTGGTGGTATGGACGAATGTCGTTACGAAATGGTGGACTGCTGTTATTTTTTTTTTTAAATTCTTTTTTATCTGAATCTCTTATTGTTGAAAATTGATTAAAAGTAATTTCCACCGATTACCAATTTCTTAACAGATAGAGATCCGTATGTTGTTATTAATTTTTATTTGCAAAAAGGCGCACAACTTTAATCAACTAGCAGTTTTTCGAACAGAAAAATTATTCTTTTGATCTTAACCAACGGAAGTATAAGGGTATAAAGTTTTAATTATTTAAATTTATTTTAGCAATGTCCACTACACCAATGTTTTGTATTTGATTTTCCCAAGAGAAGCTTCCTTAAAGATATTATAACTTAATCTTCGTATAGCGAAAAATTTATAGTCAACTGCTCTTTTCTGTAACTTTATTTAAGTCTCGCAACGTATTTATTTCTATGAGCTTAGTTATGCTTGAAAGCTGGCAAGCGAGTGTATTGAACTATAACAACATTACTTACGTGCCGCCAGATCTAGGTTATTCACATTTAGTTTAAGTTTGCTTGTGTGAAACAAAGTGATTTTCGTATCTTAAGTGGCTTACTTTTTAATTTAAAATAGGTTAATGCTTTATCGTCCACCCACCTGACGTTGTTGAGTTAACATTTAAACGCTAAAGGGGACATTAAACGGTAATTGCATTTTAAAATGCATCTTTGAAATTATTTTCAACGTAATAGCTAATACACAAGTTTAATTTTTAAAAGGCCCTATTTATGCCCTAATTTGTTGTTTTAAGGCCCTTTGCATTAAGGCCCTAGTTGCTTTTGTTATGACGTACCCAATCTAACATTTACACATTGACTAGGCTTGAATAGGTTTAGTAATATTATTGTTGTACGTAAATTATATTCCTATATTCCAAGTGCGCTTGTCTTGTTTTAGTTGAAGTAATTTGATTGGTATATGAACAATTTGTTTTTAACAATAACAATTTTATTATTATACCAATTTTATTTAACTTTTTATCCTATGGATATATAAAATCAATTTTGTACATTTTCCTTATCGTCTATAGCCGTCAGAGGATGATCTTTCTTAATAAACCGTCTTTAGCCTAACCAGAATGTATAAGGAAACCGTTTTACGTTTACATTTTTATGCCTAATGTTCTTTAAATGTTCCCTAAGTATCAGTCAGATCATGATTTAAAACGTGTTCTTAATTTCACAAAACTGGTCTGGTAAGAATATGTGATATCGACTTTTAGTAAATTTGATATAATTTTTAATAACAACTTACTTACTTTCAATAAAATAACAACGAAGAAAATATGCTTTAGGTTTTCTCATTTTTCTTACGTCACTTCCATTTTTAGTCGTGACAGTATAAGTTAATGTTGAAAAAAGTATTATGATAATTGGTTAATAATATATAATAAACCGACGGTTTTTCGTGCTTTACTATTAATTATTATATAAAGGTATTAACTGGGCCTACTTGCCAATAACAGCACGATGCTTCTTAGTTCAAGCATTGGTCAACACTGCGTTGCATGCTCGTTAGGTACACAAAGATTTCAGGCAATATGTCTCTAATCACAGTCATTACCCCTTTTTGATCCAGACTAAAAATGCTATAAATAGTTATAGTCTGCATCTAAATCATTAATTTCAGGGTCTGGGATAGGTGGTCACAGAACGACAACAATCACAACAAGTGGCAATCAACGAACCCCAATTAAAGTGACCTAGTCCTCTCCCCTTGATATTTTTCAATTAAGCCAATGAGACAATCAAAGCATCTGACACGATATTTTATATCTGTATTAATTAAAACTATACGTCTGCAAAGGATTTGCTATGATTATTGGATATCTTAAAGGCTGGCAACGTATTTGCAAGTCCCTTGACGTTTAACCCTTTAAGCGGTCAATTGTTTTACCA
>DWHO01001879.1:0-14348 GCA_018247575.1 Eurytides lysithous rurik | reverse complement strand
GCTTTATACCTAATACCGTAGTGGCGTAATTTCCTGATCAATATTTCATGATGCACACAATCAAAAGCTTTAGATAGTATTTAGTTGTGCTCTCGGAATTATCAAGTATTCTATTTGCCTTGCAAGTAACAGCCTCTCATATAAGAAAATAATATACTTAAGAGTTCAATTCTCAGAATACGATTCGAAGTACGTACTTCTATTTTAACGTTCACGTTTGCGCTTAACGTAAATGGAAAAGCAATAACATACTCATACCCATTAAACGCGTTGTTTATTGTCATTGAATTGTCTATTATGAACGTAGGATATATTATATAATGTGTACATTTCGTTAATGTCACGCAAAATTCAATTAAGGAATGACTTAATGTTCCGTACGCATCGTGAAAATAAAATTTGTGTGTGTAATTATGAG
Organism: Eurytides lysithous rurik; assembly: GCA_018247575.1. NCBI lineage: Eukaryota > Metazoa > Arthropoda > Insecta > Lepidoptera > Papilionidae > Eurytides > Eurytides lysithous. Next base: position 13,930 of record DWHO01001879.1, on the reverse strand, counting down.
TCTTACATATTGACGCTGGAAAGTAAAAATGTAGTAACCAGCAAAACAAAAAAAAATCACTAGACATACGTTTAAAATATTTTATAACAACAGTAGCTTCAGAACTGCCTCCGTGGCCTAGCGATATAGGCCAAATCCCGCGTGAAATTTATTTCAGGCGGAAAAAGAAAATGCCCACGGTTACACATTATTTGCTAGAATTGCTTTATCACAACGCTCATCATCCGAAGATGTGAGATAGTCTTCTCTCTGTACTTATGCTGAAAAATACCACCCAGTAAATATGTTGGAAACCATACCCCCTTAACCGAAACATAGTAGTGCATCATTGCTTCCTTCTTAGAATAATGGCCTTCCTAAGGCGAACTCTAAAAAAACATCCTATACATTTCATACATCATAAAACCACAAACGTTTATAATAATAATTGTAATTTGGCAACTTGTTTTTGTATGTTTTACAACGTATGTTGTAAATAAGTTTAATAGTACAGTTTAGAATAATAATTACATTTTATGACATAATTTTAATTAAGACAATTAAAATATCACATAAAAGATTTTTAGAATTAATATTTATTAGCTGACCATCGAAAACGAGACCGATCAATCTAACATTATACGTACATTTTGGTTTAGTATTGTAACAGAATCAAATAAAAGAACTTACCTTATTTATAAAGGTAAAATGATACAAGTATTCATGGTGTCACTTTTAATAAGGTTAATGAATATAAAGAAGACAAGCTATATGTGTGCCAAAATAACTTGTTTTTATTTAATGATACCTACGCTGATTTTACGCTTCTGAGCAGTTACAAGAAACAATACTTACAATAAAAAGTCTTGTTCCCAACATGGCGCCGGACCCTTCACTGTCACCGTCGTCGACTTGACATTTTGCAGTTTAAGTGTCACGTACGTGTTGAATTGTGCAGCTGCAAGGTAAAATATACCATAAAGCGAAATACACAAGGTTAACAATAGAGAAGCTTTTTGAAAATCTTGAATGTCAGCGCAGGTATAAAGATACGCATGCGAAAACTTGAAACATTTTTTCTTAGTCTCTAGCTACCGAGACGTGTATTAGCAAATTACTTCAAATGTGAAGTTTTGTCTCAGACTCAATGCTACTTAAGGCTCGATGGATGGCCAAGTTTTAATAAAATTAAATAACACAAAGAACTAAATAGTCATCTGTTTTAATACAAAGCGAAATAGTTTTATAATTTAAGAAAAAAGACTTGCGACACACGGTAATTTTCTTCATTGGAAAACTCAAAAAACTATAATTTTCGCTTGATCAAATTTAAAAAGTATCAAAACACTAATAGAAATATTTAATTATCACAATTTGTGTATGACTCCCTGAAGCTGATTTTATTTTATTTTCATTTTAACGTTATACAAAAATACAAAAACTATTACCCTAATTAATCTATCCATTTTTTTTCTACAATTTTACCATTCCCTAAATAGTTTAAGTCCTTACCTTGAATACCAACGAAACGCGCCTTTTTTACTGCAACAAAAAAAGAACAAATTAAAATCATCTTGATGAATTTCATATTATTTTAAACATTTTATTCAAAATTGCTGAAATTAGACGGCACGAAATAGGCATGGTGTAGATTACTCGATATTTATACTTCGAATTAACCACTAGCCTAGCCACTTTGTTAAGATGGCACGAAACCGTGATAATTTATGACGACTGGCTTGTGGCCGTAGCTTCGATATTAGAAAAAATATGTTTTCATAAATTGCGACTAATTTCTATTATGCACAAACAGAGATATTTTACCCTCTGACAAGAGCCATGTTTGAAAAACAAAAAATACACAAAATTTGTCTGACCACGGCGTTGGATAAAATATAATATTGTTCGTGTTACGAAATGCAGATTATTAATTACATTAATCGCGGTATATTTGTTTTTTTAATGGTATTAACTGAAACTTTGACAGTTTATACATAGAATAAATATATATAATAGGTCGGAAAAGAGCCTGTTTACAGATATTTACGTACACGCACACTTTCCTTTTCCTTTCCTAATATAGAATACGTAGCAATAAAACCACGGAGTAAGGTTCGACCGCATTATCTCGGCCTGTTACAAAACAACCGAGTCCGCACAAATTTACAATGAGTTTTTTTTTACGACTTGGTAAGAGTTTAAAGTCCATTACTAAATTTCACTAAATAAAATAAAAATGGCATTAAAATCCGTAGGGTATTTTAATTTTATATTGTATACTCTAAAATAATTAATAATGTATTTGTTTTACAATCTCCGCCTGGAGTAACTTCATTGTTATTTATTCTCCCATAAAGCAATAATGTGTAAGTACTACTGTATTTCGATTTGAAGGACCATGTTGCAAACGTTTAAAAATTTTTATAAAGTACTCTCGTTTAGTGCCAAAGCAAAACGGAGGAATGGAATAATTCGTATGTATAACACCGTATTCTTTTAATTCCGCTAAAGTTAATTGTTTCGTTTCTTATAAAACAACATAAGTAAAATCACGACATTATATATGTACAATTGAATGATTGGGGCTTTAGCTAAATCATCGCAAACGCAGAACGATAAGTATTTTTCAAGAAAACAAGAATTACTTGAAAAATAGGAGTTGTTATGAAAACTGTTATTGCCTGTTATGAAAACGGTAAACATATAACAATTATCGGTTACAATAACAAACAAACAATAATAAATGAATTAATTTCAGATTCCTTTTGAAAAGCTCATAGCCAGTTACGTTACTATAAGCATTAATATCGCATTTACTCGTAGATGAAAGCACTGCGCACACTGTATGTAGGCTGTTGCCGAGACTTCCAACTTCGACATCCGTTTTGTTGTCACATCCGCTCATGAGTCTGAATAAAAACTCACTTTTGTTGTACTTAACCGAGGTTCATATAAACAATACCCCAAACTGAATGAACAGTCTGAACAGTATAATCTTAAAATATGCTTGTTCTCCGTTTTACACAAATGAATACCAAAAACGTTTCATGTAATCAGAAGTGTTTGTAAATGCATTTTGCATCTACAGCTTGTGTAGATGCAAATAATGTGTCTCTAAGAATAACTTTGGAAAAAAAATATCTTATATGTATTTATGTATTCTCAAATATAATAATAACAAACAAACAATAATTTTAAAAGTAACAATTTAAATTGGTTATAATTCAAGTCCTACTATTAGTTCACAATCTTCCTACATATATTTATCTTGCGCAAATTTTCAATCGTTAATAAAATACTTTTTAATCGTCCACTCAAGTAAGTTCAAATACATTTTTTTAAACTTGTAGTGAATGGCACTTGATAGTAATACAGTCTTTAAAAATATTAATACATTAAAAAATTTTAGTTTTACATGAAAAGAAAAATATCTCTCTAACAAGATATTGGATATGGCGAAGCGTGGAGATCACTTGAAGAAATAAAATTCAAATATTTCTTCGTTTCATAGAAATTGACTTTATTTTTTTTTATATGTCATTAATTATTTTTTATACCTGACCAAGAAATATACATTTTCATTTATGTTGTATCAGTTAGGCAAAAGTATATCGAAGCCTATACACAAATATCCCACTGCTGGGCACTAGCCTCCACGATACATAGAACTACCGCAGTCCTAGGCAGATAGGTGGACTGCAGATATCTAAGATATTTTTCCATCGTTTCTCAGATACGTTCAGGTTTCCTCACCACGTTTACCGGACGTGCCTGCTTTGGAATTTTAACTCAGGTTGCTCGAGTTTATTAAACGCGAGCGCTCAGTGACCGTACTGCCGAGGCTCTTTAAATTTAACTAAGAACAAAACAGGTTTAAAAATCGCTGTTACTAAATCACTTTTCTATATGAAAAGATTAATATCTTATCTTTATCTCGAAGTACGTCTGATATATATACGTATATATCAGATAATGTTCTGAGTTATAACTTATTTCCAAATACTTGTGTCCTGGATGTCCTGTTTAATAGAAAAATTAATCTTTTACAATCAGCTTTACCCTGAAGACTTCCCGAAAATTATATTCAACACTGACAATTTACCAAAGTATTTATTTCAACATTACACCGCTGTTAAACTGTAAAACATTGATTCAATCTCGAGAAGCTATGAAATTGAAAACTTTGCTTAACAACTTAGTTTTATTTTAATCCTTTTCGCTTCCCATTTCCAGCAATTTTATTAATTTTATTTATTTATTCTACGTTTCAAATGAAAATTTCAATACTTGCTGCTACTGGGCATCGCATTGGGTAAATTTATTCCCTCGGTTCACTCGTTCCAAGGAATATCCACTCCATTAAAAAGTGTCGCCTAACAAAAAGTGTCTACAGTTAAAAAGATTAAAAATTGTTCTTTACAAGTACTAACGCACAGCGATTTTCCATTTCACTTTTCCGTGTTTTATTTTTAATAAAATTAATTATAAAATGCAGAAGTACTCTGTGGCTTAATATAACGACAAAATTCAATTACTGATTTTACTCTTTTCATATCATCGAAACTTTTTAAATAGTATTTTTAAATTACTTGATTCAGAAAAATATTTTTACATTTTAAAGATTCTCGAATGCGCTGTTATTTTTTATGAAACTCAAATAACTCGCCTAAAACATTTTAATTTAAACAAGATTGAAATATACATCGACATTAACCCTAGCGATATAAATTTCTAAAGTATTGAAACTTGAGTCTCAAAATCCGATAGGTGTTGGCATAGTAAAGTGTGACGTAAGACATTGTACCTACTGGAAGTAAGACTGAGTTCTGACAAGACTGGATTCAATATATGCTGCGATATATCAAGAACTTCCTACCTATATATAGTAATACTAATTAGTAAGATATTAACGAAAATGGCCCTCTATAATGTTCTCCTTTTAAATATGACAATATAGAAATAAAGTGATCCATAGAATAGAGAGAAATCAAAACTTAGCACGTCTATATTTTGTGAATTATGAAGCGTAGCGTGTAACAAAACGGTTGCACGTAGTAATACCACCTCATTGGTCTTTGCCCTTGGACATATTAGCATGTAACCCTGCAATAACCTAGTTACTGAGTAATTTTTATAAAAAAAAGGTTTATTTAAATGTACATTTATTACTACAGTATGGTCGATGCTCGTAAATGTTTTTGAGTTCAATGCATTTGCTAGCTAAAATGGTATTTCTGTCTTTTTCTTGTTCCCGGTGGAGAAAATAAATTTTATGAAATCTTTGATTTTTCCACACATTGTCGATATTCTAAATGTTAATATATCTAAATTCTTCAATTGAGTATAGTATTTAATAATGTTGGTATAAAAGTGTTAAAATTTTAACATTTAAACTCAATAATTTCATAGTTACAGTGCGTAATCAGTTTCTATGATTTTATACATAAATGATCATGGACCTTTTAATGTCGGATATATCGTATCGACGGTCCCTACGTTCATACAGAAATGTCAAAAATGGCATTTTTATTGCATATTGGCTTTAGATTTTCCATATGCACATACTTATATTTTTTTTCCTTTAAACATTATGAATTGATCTTCATATACAAATCGCATTAAAGAACAAGTATAACATTTGTTTCTAATAGGATTTGTGTAATAACAACGAATAAGTGTCGTTGATTCGGATATCTTTACGTACGGTATTTTAAAATGCGCTAACGTGGTATTATCTGACGTAACGTCACGGTTTACGAGAGTTCCGTCCAATAGGATATCAGTGTAAAAGTACGAGACACATCCGCTTAATCAAATTAAATCAAAAAACATCAAATCATTTAAATAGGTCTTTACAAGCACTTTTAGATGGTCATTTTTACATTTTGTTCATGAGGAAGCTACTACCGGTTCGGAATGCAGTATTGCTCTTTTAAAATACCGTTACAATATATTAAGCCTTAATTCAATGTAATAGTTATTCCACACACGAGTCAATCAATTAAGTTCCACGCATTTTAATCTACTAGAAACTTCTGAACAGTGTAATAAGAAGCTTTAAGCAACAAAATGTTTTTAATTTTTGTTTTAAAACGGACAAGTGGTAAATCTAAAATATTTTGCGGAATTTTATTAAATATGCATATACTAAGGCCCATAAAGGATTTTTTCACGTTTTGGAAACGAAATCGAGGTATTAGAAGTTTATTTTTATTTCTAGTATTCATTTTGTGTGTATCACTGATTTCTATACAATTATTAAAATTTTGTCGAATAAACAGTATATTACATTGCGAAGTAAGTACAAATACAACTTCTTTTAAAAACATCTCGCAAGGATTCTCCAGCTCTCAGGTTATATCTCTAAATAACCCAGCACAGCTCTTTTTTGAAGAATAAATACCGAATTTAATGAAAAATACCGGTGAATATATGAAATATTTATATATATATATTGAAGAAAATTATAGAAAACTGAAATGTGGCAATAATTTGAGCCTGACTAAAAAGAGGAAAAAAAAGGAGCAAGAATTAAAACTGGAGAAGCTGTACAATAGTCCTATTCCTATTACTGAAGTGAAATATAAAGACTTAATTAGTTTATGCGATACAATGATTATCCCAAAAAGTATCATGACTTCTATAATAACCTTAAGCATAAAATAAATAAGAACAGGGTAAGAAGATTATTAAATTTATCTAAACTTACTTTTATTAACTTTAATTATTATTTTTTTGTAATTGTAAATATAACCAGACATAAAAATTCTGAGAAATAAAATACATTTTTATAAAGATTGTAACTTAACAAAAAAAAAATATTTTCAATTAGAGACTCTTGTTTAATTAAAATAAAACAATCCTGATAAACTTATTTAAGGACATATCTTTATTTGCATTACAAGAATACTAGTGAACGGAACCACGTATAAAGCGATGTCTTCATTGATGTATTTTCTATATCCGTCGATAGCAGTCTTAAGATTTTAAACGTTTCCGTTTGAAAACAATTACATAATTGTACGTTTTCATAAGACATATTATTTAAATTCTATTCGTCACGTCTATGATACCTTTTCTGTTTTCAGAAAAGGTATCATGGACGTGTCCGACATGCTTTTATTTTAATATCGGCGTATAAACAGTCATTTATCAACTTTTTGATGAAAACATAGAAATAAATATGCATAAATACTGTTATAAAGTTCCTTGGACTAATAAAACAATATAGAAAAGTATTGATAAGTAAAAGAATTATTTGTGAGTGTTTGAACATAGATTACGCTCTCCTATAAACCTCTATTTTGACGTGTCTTTAAGTACGTAGGTACCGTCGACATTTATTACACATATTTGTAGAATATAAATTAAATTGTAAAACGTTACAAACAAATGGAATAAATTTGCCGTCAATGCTCCTACGGTAGAGGTTCGTTGCGTGCACCACGTCATTTACCAGAATAACCCTAAAATCGATGACGTTAGTGTGCCTTGAAGCTTGTTATGGTTTTTACAATTAATAAAGTTATAAAAATAACCCAGAATACATGTTTTTTTTAATTAAGCATGGAATACAACATTTAAAGTATCGCAGCTCCATACACTTACTGTAAAAATACCAATAAAATGATGGAAAATTTATGCAACTTTTAATTCGTTTTTACATGTGATTTATGTGTCAATACGGGGAATAACGACATAGTACTATGAAGTACGCGTATAAACGCAAGTTTAAATTTTCTTGGCGTGTATTTACCGTGATGGTATAGACCATCACGGTAAATACATTCCGGTAAATAGTTACCGGAACGTAACACATTACTGCTTATGTATAATATATATATGTAAAGATTTACATTTTTTTTTCGAAGCTTGTGTACTATATTAACCGACAAGCACAAAATAGTTTAAAAAAATATCTTTCACGGTTCTTTTACAGCAAACTGTACCATCGCGTGATTGCTGGCCTTACTCTATTGACAAATTTTCTGATTGGTGCCCCAGAAATAATAACGAGGTCCTCCAACAAAAATGTCATTAGTTTGTAAAAATAATATATCAAGAATAATTCATTAGAACTATGTAGATTAGTAACTTTAAGACACAAACCTTATCGACCAAATAACGACCTTCACTCACAGCAATATTTTAATTAAAATTATAATTTTCAATGAACATATCAAATTTTATTGTATTCTAAATATAGCCAACAGCCAATATCCTTAAGACAGCATTTTGTATGTGCAGTCAGTGGTATGTGACGCTGTAGTTAATTGTGACTTACGTATGTAACACAATCTCAACAACTTCCACGATTTCCAATCCTTGTAACACAAGGTGACAATCTTACGATGAGAAGGGTTTTTTTTTAAAGAAGAAGAAAACAATGGATCCTTTATTTATATTTTTCTTTAAAACAAATATTCTACAAGCTGTCTGTAGACAGTCTGATGGTCAGTGTTTTTTTGTCAGTGACATTTTAAATTCTATTTATTAAGATTCACAAAAATTCAGGTGATGCCGTGATTTTCTGCTGCATAAGGTGTTTTGTTTTCTCCTTGCATGGTGTGAATATTTCTAGATTAACTCAATATAGGCCAACGCGCTTCACAAAGATACGAAGAAGACCCTTACCCCTCATCTTTATTCTCCTCGCAGAATTTCACCCAAAAAAAACAAAGAAGAGTTTTAAATAAAGGAACAAAAAATTTTAAATAACAACAAATGAAATCTACATACTCTTTAACTTGTTTGACATAAATAAAAGGAAGTAGCTCCATTCCAAGATCTTTGCTAAGACAAATACGATAGTACTATGTTAGCTCATAAATTATGTTTATAAGTTCTCTTGTATATTATCTTAAAATAGGGGCAGCGTTTTTTTTTTAAATAGAAATAGAAATAGAATAGAATATTGCCACAACAAAATTATACCTAATATCATCTTATGTTTACGCACATTACTCATTACTGTACATTATAAAATAAAACCATTTCTAGGTTTTATTTTTAATTTAAACTTGAAGTTTCAAACATTTAACCATATTCATAGTCAGTCCGTCCCTTAACGAAGCAAAAATATCCGTAAAATTTGCTTTCCACTGCCACTAATGCCGGTAAACTTTAATTTCATATACATAACTTAAATTGCTACAGCATAAACTGTTATAGAAGAAACATACTCAGGCTTATAAATTTAAACGAAAAAATATTAATTATTAGCACAGCACATATTGTTATATTGAGGGAAATATTTGTCAAATACTTCAAAAATTATTTGTTAAAAGTTAGTTTTACTTCAAAACGAATTGGGTATTTACCTTAAAATGGCATAACTAACGAGCGTTTTATATTATTGTTCAAAATTATTGTACCGTCTCTTATTTGTCCAAATAAAGTGACAAAAATGATAATTGTTATAAGATGATTCATCGCTCAAAATATGGATGGATGATAAATAATCATATGATTTGATACCAAGCCTTCTCATAACTGCTTTTGAAGTTGCTTCCCCTGTCGACAGTCAAATAAATTACCATTCCGAACGAAGTTCAAGGTACGAATTTCTAGTGTGCGGCTCTGAAGGCTGAATAAATCAACTTTTGGTGTTGTTTCCAAAAATAGTCGCACATACACGTTTCTTAGTATGGTCACATAATAATGCGGGTATACACATACACACACACACACACACACATTTCTTAATATATACAGGATATACGCATACCAAATAAATAATGGATAACTTATTTTATTTTTTAAAATCATAATTTAATTTCTCTTTTTATCTTTTCTTGGTTCAGCAAAGACATTTAAATCTTCTCTCCTTTGCATTTGGAGTAATCCATTACAAGTCATATAAATCTTTTCTCCTTTGCAATACAAGTCATAATCCATTACAAGTCATATTAAATAAGAGGATTACTTAAAGCTCACAGAATGACAAAACGTATTCAGATTTATCAAATTGTACTTAGAAAAATCACTTAAGCACTTAAGATTGGTGTTTCAAATTTATTCACATAGAATAGACTAATAGCAAGCTCTTAGACGTCTTAGCAAGCCGACTACAAATGGCCGTTTTTACATTTAGTTTTATTCATTTCGCGTTACCATGCACGTAAGAAAAGTTGTGAATGCGATAAAATCGATACAGTAGTTAGTTTAACAATATTTTAGGAAGGACTTTTCTCAATTTACCTACAGAAGTAAGCACATTGGTTCCACACGCCTTTTTACCACGGCGAGAAAATAGCAATAAGAAATTATAACAACAAATAGTTTACTGCACTTACAGGTATATCACATCAGCTAATTGATGCGCACAGCAGAAAAAAACGCAGTTGAAGACTGACACAATGCTGTAATACGAGTGCCGCCTACCAAAAAGCAGTGGTGGTACTACCATACGAGCCCAAAAGCCCGGCTTGCCCTACTAAGGAGTAAAATTTAGAAATCTTAATTAGCACATAATTCCCGAAAAATTTATTATTAAATTTGAGCGTTGCGGGTAGTCACTTAAACATATTCATTATTTTAAACAGGATTCAAGAAGAAAGTATTTCTCCATTCGTCTGGAGTTTAATTTTTTTACGCATTAATTGCTATATCTCGGCCAACTGTTAGTTGTTGGATTTTAATGTTTTTTTTTTGTATTCTAAAGAGTTTGTTGCAACCCTAGTTTCATAAAAATTTTGAACTTTTTAAAACCAAACCTGGTCCTCAACTTTAAAAATTATCGCACTTTATTTTTTTTAAAAAACTCATTTTATGAGAGGTCGAATGCGAGAGCCATTAATAAACAGAACGATTGAATACGTTTTTATATTTTATGATAAAGAATTGCAGCTATAAAAAAATGTTTACATATGACGAAACACTTAATATCGTTACAAAACTGAACATTGTGGCCTTAAACCTACTTATTCCGTTATTATTTTTATGAGCGCAATAAATATTCCTGCAAACACGCCACCACAGCTATTCGCTCCCTAAATCACTCCCACGGTTTTAACTTACGTACATGAGAGGTACTTAAAATGAACGCTTTTAGCTGTTAGGCTTCAATAGTTATCTATACTTTAGTAATTTAGCCCGCATAGAGGTATGCGTTTTAGAAGCCATTAGAAACTGAGTGAACGAGAGTGTATGGTAAAACATGCTTACCAGCCGGGTAATACGATTTCATAGTTTTGCCCATTAAATGGAAAAGAAACGTATATCTACTATATTATACTATACTCTAACTACATAGACATATTATTATTATTAAACATATTAACTATTACAAAATGTTGTCCAATTAAGATCCAAGTTGGTATTTCTTTTTTTCAAAAACGAACTGTAAAGTAAAAAGAATCTCGCACTTTTTATATTTACTATCGATTTTATTCAGAAGTTTAAGAAAATACGGAGATAAAAGTCTATTTAGCTCAATATTTTTTCTGTACAATTTCAATATACATATGTATACAATGATTTTCATAAATCAGCTAATGACAAGCAATCGTTGTTATCTATTAATATCTAAAACATCAAAATTTACTGTCCCATAGAATTTTCTATCGGTAAATTGCCATGACAGTTGATAAAATCAAAATAAAAAAATCGCAAACACGTCAGAATGAAGTAAGGGTATGAAATGACCCAAAATATGCTACGTGCTAATGTAACGATATTAAACCATTTTCGACACTATAGTTAGTATATTACGTGAAATCCTAATGGCTGCTGCAATATCTAGTGAACGCTTACCAGGACCGGAAAGAACTTATTTTCTTGACATTTGTCTGGTATTGACAAGGGCGCCCGCAAAAAAACGGAACTAAAAATCGCCATTACATAAACGAGGCTTGTCTGGCCAGAGCACGGCTGCTTAGTTATCTTGTTAAATATAAATTCAATAAAATAAAATTAAACTGCAAATTGTAATAGTAAATGTCCTGTTAACATTACAACATCTAATATAACAGTAAATCATTTTATTTTATAATATATAGAGTACTGGAACCGATCGCTGTGAACGGGGTTCCTATCGAAGTTGTTCAAGAATATATCTACCTTGAGCAAACTTTGCAGTTGGGTAGAAACAACTTCGCAAAGGAGGCTCACCGAAGAAATTAGCTGCGTACAGGAAATTTCTTCAAGTCTTTTCGACACCCATACCGCAAAGTTTAAAGACGAAGGTCTTCAACGAGTGCGTCCTACCAGTTATGACATACGAAGCCTAGACGTGGACACTGACAGTGCGACTGTTCCACCAATTTCAGGTCGCTCAGCAAGCTATGGAGAGGGCTATGCTCGGAATCACTCTGAAGGATCCAATCCCAAATGAGGTGATCCGACAAAAAACAAAAGTATTCGACATAGCCCAAAGGATTTGCAAGCTGAAGTGGCAGTGGGCTCGTCACATCTGTCGCAGAACCGATGACCGTTGGAGTAAGCACGTTCTGGACTGGGAACCGCGTCTTGGCAGACGTAGTGTAGGACGCCCCCTGGCTTGGTGGAGTGACAACATCCGAAAGGCAGTGGTTGGAAACAAATAGCCCAAGACCGAGCTCAATGGCATGCCATAAAAGAGGCTTATATCCAGCAGTGGATAAGAAACGGCTGATAATGATGATAGTGTATATATAATATATATTTATTATACACTATATACGTATGTCTAGTATTAAGTCATTTTGCGATAAGACACTACGTTTCAAAATCCTTACACACTACAAGCTCTTACGGCTATCACTCGTAGATGTAGGTATAAAAAATTTACTTTTCCCCTAATTTCACGTATATAAATTATGTAGATTTAAATGGGGCATTAGGGAAAAAAAATTCAATATACAATAAAGAAATATCAAGATTAAGACCAACTCAGAAGAGGATTGGGCCCACAACTCGGCACACAACCGCCGTGGACGGAAAATCACTCTAACAACTACACCGACCTAAAGTAAAGTAAAAAAAAAATACTCTGTAAAAACACTCCACAGGTCTATACTAGACCTGTGAAATGTTTTTACTAGTATTTATGATTACAAGATACAATGTAAAATGCAAAATTAAAAAGCTTAATATGTAATTTTTTTTTAATTACTAATTTTTCACTTAACAGCGTAACATCAGAACGAGATATGTTTTTAGTAAGTAACACTTAAGACGGAGAGTGATTAGGACCATTTAATCCAATAAAATCGCAAAACGATGAAAAAAAGGAATAATAATGATTATCTCATGGACGAAACGGCAAACAGGACAGTTTATAATGAACTAAACAATGTTTACTCTAATACCATGACAAATATTACACTTTTTCCGTTTCTGCTTTATTGTTAATTGAACTGCAAATATTTCAGTGTAGAAATCATGATTTAGTACTTTCTGTATCTCTAAATATATTGTGTGATGCGTTTTTTTCTGCCATATTGTTGTAACGCATCAAAAGAAATTGTTATCAGTGCCGAAAGCTTCTTTTACATTTGAATACAAGATTCGAATAAGAGTACGCTCAAACACGACGTAGCCATAAACCTATAATCCATCTAGGAAGAGCCGTAAATTATGAAGATTAAGTACTTCCTCTTTAGGAAGCATAAAGCCTCTTTAGAAAGAACTCTAGAACACTTTAGGAAGCATAAAGCTAACCTCAAAGAACTCTGTGAACACTACCTGGCAGATTTTTTAATCAAAAATCTCAAAATTTTTACAGGAATGGGATCATGGCGCTACCCACAAGATTGCAACATATCATCGATCAAAACGGCACATACATATTATAAATAAATAAAAAATTATACCTAAAAAAATATTCCTTTGTATGAACAATACGAAAATACTTTTGCCCCGACCTAATAAATGATACACCCATAGTTCTATTTAATCATAGATATCTTGAGAATTATTGAATCCGTTGATATATAATATACTTCAGACTGTAAGTTACAAAATGGCTAAC